>JAUMGZ010238963.1:0-10717 GCA_032359645.1 Pododesmus macrochisma | reverse complement strand
AATAAATGTTAAACTGAATCGCCTAAAATATAAGGTAGATAGGGCTACCTGAAAAACACATTTGTGTTGGGCCATATCAAATTGACAGTTTTAGAGTCTGCCTTTTTCCAAAGAACAATTTTAAACAGTATTTAAAGTTTCCTTGTCTAGCCGGTTTAAAATTGGATGGAGATTTCCAATCCCATTTCCCTCGCAATATTTCGCCCCTCCCCCTTCCATCCAATGGACGTTAGATTTCGCTTCGACATTTTTCTGCCATGTGTTATTGTTGTATTTGTATACCTTTTCTACGATATGTCATTGCCAGAGTAATCATTGCTTAACTATACATGCCAAGATTTAACTATGCTACTTATATTGAATAACATAATGAACAGTTGCTGATTGTTGACAATAGAAAGGTGTGTGTAATGAACTGAAGGTAATAGACAGTTTGATCTATAACAATCTGTCACTTTTGCCCTTATCGTTTACTGGACAAAATATACATATTGTGTACGATAAACTTGTAATACGAATTCAATTTATTCTCAACACCAACCATAAAAATGAACTTAATTTAAACAACGAATTTCTATGCCGTGGACAAACAAAACAAAGTTAAGGAATGTGAAAGTATAAAAACGTGCTTGCTAGTCGCCCTCAACTCGGAATACTTATAGCCGCGTTTTCTGTTATTACAGCTTGTTTTAACCTTAACTGTTTGGGATTGTTGATAAATACCCAGAGTGAAAGCAATTAATCCGATGAAAGATAGTAATAACTCGATATCTAGTTTTGTTTATTTTATTAAACGATGCATGCATTATAGAAAATAACGAGAGACGCGTAGAGACGCTGGTTTAAGGAGGCGCAAGGTGTGAATAGAGCTTTGTCTCTAAATAAAAGTGACATAGTTATATTTTCTCAGAAGACAAAAATCCACAAGACCTTAATAAAAAAAAAACACATTCATGAATGCTTATAGTTGCCGACAACTCAGACAACGTCAGCTAGAGGAGAAAAAACAACGTTTAGCGCTAGTCAGTCTGATACACGTCAATAAAGTTAATATGGGTAGAAAAATAACAGATGGAATGAGTTTACAAAAAGAATATAGGGCTTAAGCTAAAACAGGGGGAGGTAAGTCAGGATGTACTTACATTGTACAGGTGCTACTCGACTGTATAAACATGACGTGCAGCACCTGCGATAAATTTATTTAAATTTATATTTTTGTTAACGAGAAACTATCATTTTTTGCTAACAAATCAAAGCAACAAACCTGTTTGCATATTCTCAATAGATAATCATCATTCTAAAGGTTAAATCATTTCCTGTGTCTATTTGTGAAAGTCACGATCTCCAAGTTGTTTCTCTTTTTAGTTAGTGGGTCCGGTGCACAACCAAACAAAACGAAGAAATAAGGAAAAGGTAAAACAAAACAAAACAAAACAAAACACTACATTTAATCTGTGACAGAAATAGCCAGTATAAAGATTCCGTGAATTGACAGCACAGATGTTTTAGATTACATGATAATATTGAAAACAAATCACTGTGGTGAATGTTTGTTTGTTTATTGGGTTTTAGCGTCCCTTTACTTATGTATAGATCATATTGAGACGGTGTCTGCTTGAGGCAGGCGCAGTTATGTCTCACTGAAATATCACGCCGCAG
Source organism: Pododesmus macrochisma (assembly GCA_032359645.1). Lineage (NCBI taxonomy): Eukaryota > Metazoa > Mollusca > Bivalvia > Pectinida > Anomiidae > Pododesmus > Pododesmus macrochisma. Next base: position 9,058 of record JAUMGZ010238963.1, on the reverse strand, counting down.
ACACATTGACATGCTACTTCACTCCGTCACATTATCCTGACACCAAGCCAACCAGTCCTCATCCTACCCAGTAATGCTGAGCGCTTAGCAAGGGGCGAGAAGATTACCGTGGTGAAATAGCGACTTACATATTACTTTTATTACATATCACGTGTCTTTTCTGTCTTCTGATTAGTCAATTGACCGGGGACCATTTTCTACTGTTCTATAAGCATTATGGTAAGAATATATAGGGGAGGGTGATATGGCCTAGAATTATCACACGGCATAACACATGCTAAAAACTATAAAATATAAGAATATAAGGGAGGGTGATATGGCCTAAAATTATCACACTGCACAACACGTGCTAAGAACTATAAAATATAAGAATATATAATGAGGGTGATATGGTCTAAAATTATCACACGGCGAAGAACTATAAAATATGAAAATGTAATAAAATAATTAACACATTTTGGTCAGGGTGATAATAATATAATACTAATTGAAGAACGTGGTGTGATTTATACATATGCACCACTTTCTTTTTTATTCCCGTTTTATTGATTTTTCAAAGAGATAACATCACCGTTTTATATTCAAACTAAATCGATGAGCAATCCCATAATTAAATACATCTTCTTTTAGAACATTTGATTTATCAAAATCGAGTTCTATTCACATACAGACACATGCACAGATGTCACTCTAAACGTCGTCCATACATACTCACAAACTTACTCCCATCTGTGACAAGGGTCCAGATTTAGAATTATTTATTCACAAACTATTTCTATTATTCTTAAACAGGATTTCAGATAAACGATGTGATGATTTGCACAAGGCGACACAGAAAAGTCAGCGTACACAGATAGGTCAGCGGTAATCAATCACTCGGCACCGATGTTATCAATGTCCATGTGCAATCACAAAAGAGACATGCGAGAAATATGGAGACGTGCCGTCCACAGACAGGTTACTTACGCCTGAATTATCAAACTTCAATATTGAATATAGTTTACAGTAATCATGTAAGATAAACGGAGGCCTGGCAAAATGCAAGTTTGGAAATAATCAAAAACAGCCATGCTATCATTGTGTGGACGAGGCAATATTGAATATGACTTATGACTCGCCTGAATTATACTCGTGTGTACGTCTGTTCCTCTTTAGTCTCTGCTCTCAAGTAGTATAACGCGATAAAGAATTGATTACATATGCCAACACAATAGATTCAGAAGCTGAGAGGAAGCAAGCAGTGTTTGTTTAGGTGGAAGATAACTTATAGACGACGCTACTTCGTCATATTACCCGTATAATGTCTTTATTGCGTATCACCCTTATTTACTTTTAACATATTGTATTGTCATTAAACAAAAGGATTGGGCATAAGTTGAAACAACATTATATAAGCCCTCACTCTTATCAAGTGATAGCTACAGCGTCGTGCATTATTCAGTATGCAAATTAGCGCGTGCACGTGATATCTATGTTTCATCTGTTTCCCGCGATTTTTCTTTTTAAAATCTACCGATCGTCAAAGCTCGGTCGATTCCATACCTCAAATCATAAAGGTTAGATGTACGGAATCGGCCGAAGTGCGACGAGTGAAAATCAACTAGCGATTGTCAGAGTGAAGTTGTACTTGCAATAGGGGGATATACACAATGACAAATGAAGTGGTTTACTTTTTACAACAGATTTTTTCCCTTGTCAAACCGTTCACGATAACACAATAGCATTTACTTTTTTTTTCTAAAGCGTCTTTTAACAGGACACTGAAACCGATTGTTGCCAATATAGTCGATATTCTCAATCGTCGTTTGAATAGTTTTCCAGGAACTTTCAATACTAAAAATTTAGTTTTTAAAATTCCTGGTTTTTCTTAGAGATATGTTGAATATTAATCCTGGCTATAATCAAATAACGCCCGTATGTAAACGGCCCTAACCAATATATAAATCAGTCTTATTAGAAGAGATGTATGTCTATCAAAGACGACATATCATTACAAGTTATAAATATTAATGTCCATGTTAATTATAACGTACCTTAATTAATTTTGTAAATGTTGTTTTTCTGACCAAAGACTTTCTATTACGATTTCAATATATCACTGATTAAAGACTGTCGAATACAATATCGATATAACACCGATTACATTGATTAACGAATGTCGATTACGACATCGTTGAATCACCGATTACAAACATTTGTTTTTACAATATACTGATACCGATTAAACTTGACACACCACATCAGAAATATAGGCGGGTTAAACGATATAACTATCGATATCAAAGATATTGCTGATATCGACACTTTATCTATAAAATAAGATATAGTCGTATCAAAAAAAGATAATTTTCTTTGAAGGGTTTCCTTTTTCATGTTGAATGGATGCTTTAAGTACTGATATTAGAACTTTGTTTAATTTCTTCAGCATGTTTAAGAAATAAACGTTTGGCTCGTTTCATCTATCGTGTTTTTATCCCGCACACGTTGGGCACGTACTCAAGGGTAATACGTATCGATAGGCGACCACCTATAAACAAACTATCATCAACCAAACAACTTAAAATCTAGATTTCTAAATCTCTTACTGTATACAACCGTAACAAAAACCTCCCCAAGATAGTATCGCACTGTATGTATTGTCCCGGGTATTCCATGTCTGTTTCAATATACAATGATGTACATCTGTATAGAACAGTTCTTATCTGTCAGGATTTTAACCGACTATGTGAATATATAAGCATAAGCTGTAAATCTTTGATGTTTTTCTTTTATTTTTATGTAACATCTTGATCGTTTGTCATTCGCTTCATTTACTACGACTATACACAACTCTCACGTGTAATAACACGGGCACAGCTATAAACGCAGAGGAAATGCGTTTCTAAAGGCCCATGTGATTTAACGATTTGTTTTCTATGTAGATCACTATACCCGTCTTTTTACGTTCATCTTAACCCTGTTACTGTATATCACATTACATTATTCGGATAAAAGCTTAATTGTAATTGCACGCAATGGCACTGTGACGTGTTCCGATGTTTTGTATTCCCTGGTCCAAATAGTGTCAGGGTCGTTACAGAGACGAGACTTGTTTTTATGACGTCTTTGACATATATATATTATGGTTTTGACATATGTCTGCGGTCATCATTATCTATTTCTAAGGTCTAAGTTACCGAAACTTGATTATGTAAATGGTTTGTCCAGTATCTATGATCATCTTGACCCTTCCTAGTAGACAGATTGTCATATTTTAGTGACAACTTAGCAAGATCCACACTTGACTAACTCAAACCGGATGTACCGAGCACCTCTGGATTTTCCTTTATCAGAGGTGTGTATGGTAATTGTAAGAAGCCATACACTAATCAAAGTAACCATACAGTAACTATACTGAAGTAGAGGAGAGTCCCGAGGAGTTCAGTACATCCGGTTTTTAGTTCGACAACTGTGAGATTGGTACATACTGTGACATACTGCACTTTAAATGGCAGATTGGTATCATGTGTCATATTGGTTAATTGATTTCTACTCGGCCTGCAGTTTGCACTGAACTTTACTCCAAATGTTTTATAATCCGCTATCGATCTCACTAGGCAGACGTTTCTTTAACTAATATATATTATGTCTTAAAGATAACATTTAGTATCCGATGATGGCATATAAAAGCGCACTAATCCGGAAACGATTATTGCCTGATTTGTGGATAATTACGTAACATAATTCATACAAAGACAGGATCGATTAATATGTAACACAGACCTCTTTATGAGAATGATCACAGACCATTCTAATGCATGTATAAATTTAGCATGATCGATGTATTTAAAAGAGACGGTTAAATATGACCAACAACGTTAAAGTAGTTCGGAGCATTCAACTGTAGGATTTCTAGTTTACAGAATTGTTTTTGAAATGTTATCAAATATACCCTACTTTAGCCCCTTTCACAGGAAGGGATTAGTGCTCCTTTCCATGTTTGGTTGAAGCTGATCCATTTCTTTGAAGTAGTAGTAAAATATTTGAATGCTATACTGATAGTTTTGAAATTAATTTTGATTTAGCAGTCATCAATGTGCAAAAGTTAACACTGGACGCAGGGCAGAGGGATGGACAATAGACGGCATTGTTATGGAAAAGTCCCAACTTGAACCTTCGGCTCATTTGAGCTAATTATAACCAATCTAAAGAGAGGTGCAGTTCTAGCATAATTAACTATGTAGGCATACCATTGAGAGATAACAACATCTAGGAGGGCGAGAGACAATTTTTGATAAATTGAACCAATTAGGGGCTTTGAGTGTCTCGATTACCTAGAAACATTTGCTGGCTGGATCTCTTTGTACTTTGTACTAGATAGGGTTACGCGAGTGAGCACGGTTAAAGAGAAAAGGACACACAAAGATTGCAGTCCCGTGTTTCTCAACACCTTGCACAATAAAGATTACCAAGTTAACTTCAATTAGAGTAAGAGTTTGTGTTGTTTCTTCTCCTTCCTAAAGAAGTCTCTATCACTTCTAAACCATGTTCCTGTTATATCTACTCTCATCTCCCGTTTGGTTTCAGTATGTCGCCTGCCCTCTTTTGAAACAATATGACACAGAGAGTGTTAACGCTAAACTATATTTACACAAGTTATCATAAAACATAGTACATTGGTACATAGTCGATCAATTGTCCATTTGTGACCAAACTGACTTAGCGTTAAACTGGACATTAAATCATTTAAATTTTACGCCACTTGTTCTTACTAAGCCAGTATTGTTTCTACGATGCACGTTACTATTGCATCTTCTACAGCGATTGTAGTGTAATATGATATTTGCACAATCTGTGGTAAAAACGGGAAAATAGTAAAACAGGGCTGCTGCACTGCGATAAGTTCTACATGAGCGAGACACACCCTGTGATTTATTGAAATACATTTACATCATAATTGATAGTAACTTTCTGATTCATTTTAAATTGATCCCCATAGACCAACGCTGAAGATAATTATCGGTAATTCTAGCTAACTTCAAACGCGGTAGGTTATTGTTTAATTGAAAGTAAGTTTTTTGTAATATTTTTGGGACAAAGGCAGGAGTATCGTTTGCTCATTATAATTTGGATATTGAACAAGTCAAACATTGTTGTGAATGTGGATGATAAATCAGCTTTGTGTACGCTTGTAAAAAATCTGTCGTGCGTATGTTTGTGAAAAATCCTGCCGTGTGTATGTTTGTGAAAGATCTGTCGTGTTTAAGCTTGTGAAAAATCTGTCATGTGTATGCTTGTGAAAAATCCTGCCGTGTGTATGTTTGTGAAAAATCTGTCTGATGTATGTGTGTGATAAATCTGGCTTCTGTATGTTGGTTAAGAATTAACCAGGCTACTCAAAGTGTGAAAATCACCGTTTTCTACGTTAAACCCTAACAATAATAGCAGGAACATTACATAAGCGAACCACATGTATATCTTCATACTGACAAAAATCTATTGGTCAGTTTGTGAAGAGTTACTTGCTCAAGCTTGTACAAGAGGAATGTAGATATTCTTAGATAACAGTACCATACTGAAGTCAAAGGGCAATAACTCTGATACAAAGAGCCTCATAAAAAAAACCAAAAACCGTATTTTTGCATCTTAAGGCTATGAAGGCACCTCCGACCAAGTCTATTTACTATATCAAAACGTTTTTGTACAAAAAAATGTGTTAACTATAAATGACTTAGATAAAAAGGCCACAACTCTGAAGAAATTAAAGACTGTTTTGCTTCAATTTCAGGTGCTTATTTCCAGTTCTTAGACAGAAATTGTGATTTAATAATTGCGGCGATATGATCTCCCATCTCTTCAAATTCACATCAACAATAAAGGTTTATCTTTGGGGAAAAAACCACTTTAGACATACAAAAGGCACACCTTTGTACAGTACATACAAAAGGCACGCCTATGTACAGTACATAATATGTTGCTACATTGTATGGTGAATATACCCAATGATAAGGAGAAATATTGATAATACGAATTCTTGTGTTTTTACTCCACCCTAACAAATCTCGTCAAAAATAGATATTTGGGAGAAACTAAACTCGAGACAATTTAAAGGCACGTCTACATACTCTAACAAGGTTCAGGGTCAGGGGTCAGGGGACAGGAGACAATTGATATATTTCTCACATACATTGTATACCACATCAATGACCTGTGCTCTGCCACCTTTGCACCGCCTCTTCGTCATTTGATTGGATTGCAAAACGATGTCATGACCTCTGACCCAAGGCCTTTTTTCTATTTTAACTCTCTTAAGGCCCGGTAGCATTCTTTATACAAACCGGTTTTTTTAGCTATTTTGAATTTTTGATACGTTTATTAGGAGTCGAAACACAAAATAAAGATAAAACAAGAGCACTGTATCGCTTCTTTATAATCTTATATGGTAATCAAGTCAAAAATATGTAATTTATTATTGTTTACTTTATTTAACAAGGAGAGGGATACATAAGTTGGTAAAACTTGTTCCCAATCCTTTTGCTGTATCTTTTAATAATGTATTATTGTATTGTGAATTGTTAAATGGCAATAAAATATGTTTAAACTAATCAAGTCAACGTACAGCACACGTGACCTGCTCATTGCGATATCAATGCGAGAAATAAGCACTCACGCGCTAAGTTTTAAGTCTTGTTATTTACTATTTTTAAATGAAGAAAGCGGTTCCTGTATAGCAAGTGAAACGTTGCAACGTTCAATTGGTTGAGATTTGTATTGTATATTTTTCATATTTGTATAGAATATTTTCATTTTTGTATTGCATATATTTCATTTGTATTATATATTTTCTTATTCGTATTACAATGTATATATTAATTTTGTTCATTCGTATGGTATTATTTGTTCATTTGAAATATTTAATTTTGTATTACATAGTTGCTTATTTATATATATATATATATACATATTTGTTCTTATGTGTATTGTATATTTGTTCATTTATATTGTATATTTGTTCATTTGTGTATTATATTTGTTCATTTATATTGTATATTCATCTTATTTGCATTGTTGATTTTACCATTTGTATTCTACATCAAAATTTTCATATTGATATCTTCGTTTGCATTCAATCGTTTTTCTATTCTTTTGCGTTCTATAATTGCATTATGGGAGCCTTTTTGTTACGCAAGTTTTGATTAGCCGGTAAAAATAGAACTGAAGATTCACCCGCCCAAAACCGGAAGCTGTAAAACTCGATGATTGGTCTGTTGCACGGTAAGTCGTTGTGGTTAAAGAGTAATTGTAGACACGTGAAACCTTTGACTACAGCGACTTGCCTCGCAACAGTCCAATATGTTTGACAGCTTCCGGTTTATGGCGGAGGAATCTTCAGTACTATTTGTGTTTGTGTGTAACAGAGTAATTAGTCCATGGTTTGATTAACCTTTCCCTTGCATCATTCTTCTGTCTTCTTTATTACATACATGTACCTGTGTAATCTTACTATAGTAATAAAGGGTATTTTTCGGGTGTGAAAAACAATGTGATGTATTGCACTAGTCCAATACAGAAACGGGCTACTTTTGGTGACATAAGTTTCATGGTGTTTTTCAATTTTTAATGAACTGTGATCGGTAAAAACTATTGATACACACAATGCTATGTATAAAAAGTTTATGGTGCTAGTTACAAAGGAAAAGAAACAAATACACTTGGATGGTATGTAAGAAAATCAGGACGACACATATGTGTTTATCCGACTACACAGACAACACTCGTTTATGTTGCACACAAGAATCCATATACCACGAGACCGCGAAACTTGTGCTTTCTATATAGTCGGATAAACACATATGTGTAGTTCTATATATATGTTTCTTACACCTGTGACAGAGTTTTCCAGTGTTTTAACCCGTGTGAGATTTCTCTTTCTCACCTGTCGTACAGGCTGATCTCAAGAAACAGCGGTGCTGAACCAGCTCGTCTTACACAACCAGGGCTGATAGATTCAATTAATCGCACCTTGTCACTTCCTAACTCATCGACTCTTTTCCCGTCACATGTTTTGGATTATTGGTTGTTAATCATATTAATGATGTATCTCGGTTTTCTACGTACTCCTATTGACTTCTGACATACTCTGGTCGTGTAAATACACATTACAGTTTTTATAAACACACGTCTGTCTTTAATTTGGCTAATGTCAACGTGTGATATGTGTACGTGATAACAATGCAGTATTTTCAAAACATTAATAAAGACAATATCATATTTGTAATTATCTCGGTACATTATACTCGTGTTAAGTATGCCGCATATCATCTTCTGTTGATTACCACTACGTTCCCACACAAACATTGGCAGATGCAGTCTAAAAAGTCGTTCTGTAAACAAAGTCACGTGATTGTCAGCGTGTTGCTGACTGCAGCATTTGTAACACACGTCACGTGACAAACCTTCATGGTAATCATGTCTTCTTCCGATTGGTCTTTCGCATTAAAATTTGGAGAAAAATCTTCCTGCCTTCAAATGTTTTTTTTTTCGAATGCACAAACAGAAGCGTCTATCCCAGCCGTAACAACAAACAAATCTACTTCAATATCTCGGCTTTTTACGTTAGATTCAGCGTCAATTTGAAGATGCACCGAAGAGAAGCATGGTCCATACATGTATATGACTAGATTGTTTTCATTGGTTGGTCAGCAATTTTAGATCCAATCACATTTAGGGCAAACAAGAACGATTTTTAAGGGCTGTATCGGCCAAGGTATGTGCGAGAACTTAATGGTTATCAACACACTTTGGCGAACGAGATGCCATGTTTTCTAATGCGGTAAACTTTCATATTTTGAATGCAATAAATCATTGCGTTCCTGATACAGTAAACACTTTCTGCATTTTTTCTGTTTCAATAAAATCCCTAGTCGAAAACAGTTTAAAACGATAACTTCATCAGTAGCAATGGCTCCTCGCCAGAACTAAACAAATGGTTATTGTTAAGCATATGACCCTGGTGACAGACCAATGATATATTTGTTTTATTTCTTTTAAGTATTCTGTACAATTGAGATACAAACGT
>JAUMGZ010238952.1:0-10718 GCA_032359645.1 Pododesmus macrochisma | reverse complement strand
TTCTTCTTGTTTCTTTATGAAGATAAGAGAATAATGATAAGAATTATCTAAATTCCCCAGCTACTCGAGTTGATAAGTTTAAGATATTCAGTTTAACGAATATGTATTCTTCGTGATACTTTTCTGTTGAATTTGATTTTCAAAAAAGTTCTTTCTGAACTTTCTCTATTACTTTTATTTCCTATTTCCCGGCCTGTCGTTACTTCTCTCCCTGTCCTTTCGTTTGGATTTTTCACCTTTGATCTTTTGTCACGATGTTAGTGAAATACTCTGGAAGTGACGTTAAGCCCTAATTTAACAAACAAACCAATTAACATATAAAGACGCCTTACACACGATAAACGAGACAATATGTCAACATTGAGTACACATCAATGTTCAGTTCATTTAGTCATAACATAGATATTGAGTATATATACATTTGTAGCTGAGCGTTTAAAATATACACCGCAGTGTATTGTAATGCAAACGTGTTAACTTAAACGTGCAATCCATTAATAGGCTATCTGAAAACGACAACAAACCATGTGTCTCTGTGTCAGAGCATATCGTTCAACATTCAAGGCCTAGCGGTGTGTCAAATGCAATAAACGGTTAGGAGAAAATGAATTAAGAATAACTAGACTTAGTTAGACAACGGTTAGGGATCAAAACTGTATATTTGAGGGGGTGGGGAGGGTGTTAGAGATCCTGAAGCTAGGGGATAAAAACCACATCCACACCAAACCCAGACCCTCAACAAGCTTGCTATCGTGAGGTCTTGATAGATGAATTCAATTGCAATACAATATTTAATTAAAAATATGGCATGCAAACAATTTATCTATCAATTCTATCCATTTTGATATTTAGTGTTTCCCGTCTTCATAGATTTAACTTAGATTAGCACAGATGGTTACATGCTGACTAATAATTCACTCAATACATTTTAGGTTAAAAATTACTCGACAAACACTGATAATTTCCCATAAGAAGTTTAACATATATTTATAGACACTCAAAAATAAACCATTCCCCTTCGTCTTTAAATAAGCAGTAATATGAAAAACCAAAGTATTTTCGACCAAATACGTTTGGATATAACACTTAAACATGTACATGTACTCACGTGGATATGTATTCGCTCTTGCTTTGGCCACATAAAGTCCCTTAATTAATCTTTATATATCAGTTAACACCTTTTTCAATATGAAGACTATAACACGTAGCTCTCTTTTAGTTATATCGTGTATTTCGCCAGCTTTGCAAGTAAATACTTGTACACTATTGCATCATTTGCTTTAATATAACAATTAAGGCTATTTTTTCGTATAGGCGGTGTGCCATGAACAGCAATATTGTTTGTTTGCAAAATTACGGAATCCTTTATTGGCAAATGTGCTTGTGTTACTTGTATTCAACCTGGGTAATTCATTGCTCACAAATATGGTGCTCGTCTTTTCAATCATTAAGCCTCGAGGATAACCGAGTGAGTAGACAGCAAAGGAAAAGGTACATTGTAGTAGGTGGTAGTTATATATGTACTTTAAACTACAATGCATGTCATTCGTGTAAGAAGAGAACCTTCTTTTTTAAATATTCATTGATTTATTTATTGATTTATTGATTTATTGATTTTTTTTTTTTTTTTTTTTATTTATTTATTTATTTATTTATTTATTTATTGCGGTTGTCCCCTGTTTGCAATAACTTCTACCATGTTCGTGGACTTGTATATATTGACTAACGTCTGGGGGTTTCTTTATTTGTACTCTAATTTCAATATGAAATAGTGTAGCATTACGTCCTGTTAATGATTTGATCATTTGCCAATTGTTGTGAAGTCGTATAATGTGGCGTGATTCTTTGAACCGTTAACAAAGAATAACCAATATATTAAAATAATTGCAATACATGTAATTTGAATTTGTATAGCCTACAAATGTATGTATTTCTAATATGCGCGTCTCTCATTGTCCATATAATATGCAAATGTCCTTTGACTTAATGCTTTTGAATAGTGTCAAAACCAATATAAAGAGATTCATTGATCGGAATAATTAAAAGTGAACTAGTCTCAGACAAAGATAATAAAATCGGAGGTGAAAACGAGAAAGGTCTGTTTCTTAAGCGTCCCTATAACTCATGTATAGGTCATATCGCGACCAATTATCTCGATATAATTTATCGCGTTTAACCATTCTGCGTAATATATCTATGAATCTTCGCTCACTGGCCTTATGCTGTCCATGTCTTGTTTTTTATAAATTCATTTCCTCTTTAGCGTTCCATGGTGAGGGTTGATTCATAGTTAGGCCTGGAATCTTGGACGCACAGTGAATTTTGTCTTGTGTTTCTTATAAATACAATTTCACACTTACCTGCATTCTAAATTTTTGTGTTTGATGCATATTTTGGCTTTCTTTAATGAAAGTAAGTCAGTCAGTCAGTCAGTCTGTCTGTCTGTCTTTTGATAATATGTAATTCTATATATCTATTATTATCGTCACATTGGCTGATGAAAACTGGGTTGCACGAAACACGTGTCCAAAGGAATACGTTTAAAAATTCCTGTTTTGAGTACGCGCACATTCTAAATTTTGGCAAAACAATTCTGAATCATTATTGGAAATGGTTTTTTTATATCATAACTATCGTGATTTTTTTGTTACCGTTTCCCCCTTTGGTCCTGTAGCCTTGGTTTGCTGAAGTCTTGTTTACATAAAAATTAATTCTTCCCTTGCGTTCATTAATGACGGCAGTTTCGAGCTAGATATGGGGTTCGGGACGGGTTGTCTCACACAGAGTTTTGGCTCCTTCCTCCTATAAATATCATATTTATCGGAGGCATGATTCAGATTACATTTTTGTATATTTATATAATAATACATATAGACAGGATAGTTATAAGTGGCCCGTTTCAGTTTGCAATGTTTTGTAGGCTAGAAAACGTTTGTGGATATACATGCTTAGGGACACATCAACTTATAATGAAAACGACATCAATATTACGTTCCTGTTTTACAGTGAACATTAATTTTTCTACACGCTAAAAGTGATATGGGGTAAATTCTAAATTCCACGTACGCGTATGAAAGCAACGGTAGTATATTTTCAACTTATCGAAATCATCGATGCCCGTTTTTTAAATTGCTGGTATGTATATCAAAAATACGTATTTAAAAATTTTACGTTGTCCCAAAATCCTTAGCTTTGATAGGGAAAGCACCTCATTGATGTATTCGTATTTGTTACGGGACTTAACTGTTATGACACTTCATCAACTTTCAGCGATAAAATCGACAAAAACAGTCCGTGAGGCAAATAAGGTGAAAAAAAGTCCATGAAAATATGTATGAGAAAATATAAATATAAGTTTGAAATGTGATTTAGTAACTTCGCATTTTCTTCATTTTGCAACTATGCCATCTCTATTCAACACTGAATGAACGTTACTAAATCAGAATTCAATTCTTAAATGAAGCTAATAGATCCAGTGCGACAAGTATGACGTCATATTATATTTGCATGCGTTCCATGTATTTGTTCATCTTACTGTGTGTGTTTATATACAAAATGTAGCTACTTCGTCGACTTTATGTATATTTGAACCTGATAAAATTTAGTTTAACTGAAAGGAAATAAAAAACTTGTTAAGATAATTATGTTCTTGGGAAATCAAACAGTTGGCTGCTCCAATGTATGCGTTGACCAAGCTGAGAACTCTTTAGATTAATTAATTGCAGTCGTAATATTTTAAAAGATAAAATAAGAAAGTTCAGAAGTGCCTTTAAATATAAGAATTGACTTTCAATTTAGGAAAATTCAATTCATAAATATTTAAGGAGTTTGCCATGCCATACAAAGTTTGGTCATATTGTTTTTAAAACATACACCTAGCTATATGTCCGGTTTATCTGTCTCACTATAAAAACACATTGAATTTAATATCTAAATATGGAATTTGATATAAATTAAACTCTATATTTTTTTAATTTAGATGATTAAGCATAATGTACTGGGATTAATATGTGTTATGTAATATACCTAATAGCAGTACAATAATGTATAGTATTGCAAACCTTGACATTAAAATAAATCTATGCGCTTTGTCATACAATACCATAAATTAAGAAACAGATGAAGACTGTTTTACTAATTACCTATAGAGTTCCTGTAGAGTTGTTTTGAATACAACCGACATGTATTATGACAATGCTCGAGCTCCTTACTTTTAAAACTAATGTTATTTAATAACATAGCAAGACAAAATGATAAAAATCAACGAGAATAGTATTGTTTATTTTAGTATTTAATATCATATGGTTGAAATGAATCACAAATGTGTCCACAATGAAAAAGATGAACCAAAGTGCATATAATGTCTTCAGAATAGTACCAAGATGTAACACTGATATATTGAACTATGGTTAATCCTATATGACTTACGCTCCCAACAATTTAATCACTGTGAGTAAAGACCCACTATAGCTATTATTTACCAGATTATATATTATATACTCGCAAACATCACAACAACCAAACAAGCAGCCCATTGACAAAAACGGTCACCTGGAATTGTAGTTTCTTAATGTAGATTAATAAATAGCCTTGTAACATTTGACTCCTTGATGTTGGTGATCGATGGATCTGACATTAACTTTCTTGGAACAACCATAGTAATATGCGGACGGCATAACGTTTGGTCAAATTTTGCCAAGCGGCTGAGTATGAATTAGCTTGAATACATTTAAATAATAGTGCTCAGTGATATAATTATTGTAGGACACTGAATTGGAAACTTTAAGCAAGTCATAGCAGGCCCTCAAAATATTTTGCGCATTATTTTCTACAACTGCCTAATATACATGTGTATACAAAAAGTCTACCTTTAGAAAATTGGCATTTTAAGGCTTCTGAAGTGTCAATGACCTTGATCTTTAACCCTGTGTCCAATTATTCCTAACATTATTTCCTACGACTATTTAGGTCATGTGTATACACAAAGTCTACCGTTTTTCAGTAAATTGACATGTTTAGTCTTCTGAAGTGTCAATTACCTTGATCTTTGATCCCATGACCTTGAAACATTGTCAAAATATATTTTGCATAATTTCCTACATCTTTCTAATAGCATCCAAGATATTTAACTTCGAAAAGACTTTGCAAAAGCTTAATATCGATGACATTAAGTCGAAATATCAACCGTGTTCCTGACCAAATCCCCGTTCTTGTATGTTCTGCTGAATCATGTTGTGCTATAGCTAGGTGAATTATATTTACATGCGATAGACAACGATTCAGTGTGCAAACTACTATCAAAGGGGTCAGACAGGTTGAAGGGTAGAGGCCAGACAAAGATATGCACATCCTTCGGAGGGGACGCTAAGCTGGCGGCCCAGTGTACAGAAAACGGGAAGGTTAAAGCCTCATCAACCGGTTTAACAAGACCGGCTGGTTTCGTTCTGGTTGACCGCCTTAAGTCGGTCCGCATGGATTCCCTAGTCTTGGCGGTTGTTGTGATGTCAATTTATTATTTTACATGCTGGCGTTTAAATGTTTGTTGAAGCTATTGTTTGTTTGTCAATGTCTCTTGTTATGTTGATTCCACTCTTTCTTTGGGATAACGTTAAACGAGGAGAACTCTGATCTTTATGCTCTGTATTAGACTCCCAAACTACAAAAACATTCATAAAAACAAAAGTATATCGCTGGGTATTCAAATATGTTCTACCAAACCTTTTTCCAAAGTTCTTACGCTAATACTCACAAAATGTAAAATGGTCTGAAGTCATACTAGTCGCATATTGACGAAGTGAAGTAAATAAAATGTCGATACTGGAAAACTCAAAAACCTCATCGAGAATATAAAATCGAAATCACTATCATCTATCAAAACATACAACTTCTCCTAACTTTTCACTACTAAACCGCATGCTAAATAAAAGTCTCGATTTCAAAATCTCACATGTCATGCTTGCATGGGAAAAACAGGCAATCGCAAGTATAAATTCATTTTTAAATAAGGGTACGAGTGCATAAAGGCGTTTTGGACGCAAAGCAAAAATACAATAAAAACGATGTTGTTAGAATGCTAAACTTTCTTATCGACAACATATTTGGTGATTATGTGAACATGATTAATCCTCCGGAACTTGAGATAAAAGACACCACTGACACCGACTTTGCTGCCTCATACTCAGACCTACTACCATAACATTTTTATTATAGTGACTCTTGACTCTTGCTCCTTTTTTTTAAAATTATGGATAAGGTTACCATACACCGGAATGACACGGAGGCATCGCGGCGGATGACACATGTGCTTACCATATCGCGAGCATCTGGTTTCGCTTCTAGTTTTTTAATAGAAGTTCGTGATGTTCACATTTTTAGTTAATAAATGTATATTTGGTTAATTTTTCTGTGTGCGTCCAACGTTTTCTTATTGTTTGCCAATGTCCATGGTTTTTTCGATTTACCTTTTTTTGTATTTAGAGGCCAGGTTTAATAAGTACAAAATAAATGAGGAAATATAAAAAAGGAATATATTTTGTATCGAAAACATGATTGAATGTTAACAACGTGAACGTTTAACGAATGTTATACTAGTTCTAACGTTACCGAGAAGTAGTGAGATTTCCCAGAATTTATCAGGTTTGGTACTTCTAGTAATTAGCATAAATGTAGCCGAACGCAGGCTTCGCGCGCATTGTAAAGTTTGAAAAACACCAGCAGTTAATATAAACTGGACGTAATCTTGAAATACATTTACTTTCACTTTTGGTACTTGTTAATCTCCACGTTAAAAATTAATCTCGAAACTGGTTTACCTGTGACATTTACCAATATAGCACAATTGTCAAATCTAATTTGAATCGTTATATTTACACGCCAAAGACACCAATGATAATAATCATGTTGTCAAATTGCCAAAAAGTACAGAAATATGTACAGTAGTACTTATTGGACGATCTCTAAGTACAAGTTATATTTGTACATTCTGTGATTAAATTTATACAATAAACAGCATTCGAGAGATCTGTCTAATTTGGTGCACGTATACAGAAAAGATATTTTGTTATAAACAAATTTTTGAGAATAACTACAATGAAGACAATCACATAAGGGAGAAAGAGATTGTCATGGTTTATATTCAAATGGTTGTATGGATTAAGACAACATGTCGCTTAACGCACACATGACTTTAAGCTAAAAACAACAAAAATGATACTTGTCTATTCTATATGTATTCCCCCTTTGAGTCCGCTGATGTCTAGTCGGTCGATTAATTGCTTGACTTTGGGTCATGAACAAGGTCTTCTCATTTATTTGTTTGGTTTGAAGATGAATTATCTTACAATGTTGACCATTGAACTCTCAGAAGGACAAACATTATTTCAATGGTAGATACTTGTATTTTTTCCTTTACTCTGCCAAATATCATAGTCACACAGATTCTACTTAACAAAGTGCAACAACAAAGTTTAAATATAATTCAGTGAGACAGCACTATAAAGTTGCCATAAGTTCGCACTGTCACAAGCAGACACCGTCTCGATATGACCTATACATAATTTTAAGGGACGCTAAACCCCAATAAACTAACAAACAAATACTTCTCCAATAAAGTGTCACCATGGTTTACAATGCCTCGTCCACCGAATGGATGAACCTATCTTTAATGTTGTCCGTGTACTTGCTTGCATGAAGGAATATATTTTATTTCATCCGCAATTTACACAATATTAGATATACGGAAAAAATTGACTGTACAGAAAAATCGCAAGTGACTTGACATAAATCCGGCAAGTACCTATACAGAGGGGGAAATTATCAAGTTTTAAAAATAGAGATTTTTCAATCACCGATTGATCTTGCAATTTGGCATGTATTTAGGTATATATTTTTTAAGCGAAATATGGTTCGTAAGGTGAAAAGATCGATACATTTTTTTCAAATATCTATCAAACTGTTTACGTAATATACGTATTATTGAAAATGTGTCTTTAGTCAGTACAAGTTTTGAAATCACACACCTAAATACTCTGAGACAAACCAATCTGTATCCAACACAAGAGGCCTGGTTGACAGTCTGTGGATACCACTAATTAGTCAGTATATTATAAATAATAAAGCTTTGTTGTAATCCTAATTTGATATTCTCCTGTGATTATTGGAAAATAAGAAAGGTATTATTCCTGTGCTGTCTTGTGTGAAAACTGGCAGATGACGTGACGGTGGTTGAACATAGAATGTTTGTATCAAAATACCCCTGAAATCGCCCCTATTTACAAATGGCGTCCATAGTCAAGTCGAGAAATGAAAGACACCGTGTTCTTCTGTCAATTGGGACCTGATTCTTGAATTTGAGACGGTAATAAGTTCGGTTGAAGTGAAGATGTGATCGGTATAGTGCAAAATGCTAACATCCTCGTCTATGGAAAATGATTTGCGACATCATCTCTTAATTGCCCAAACCGAAAGTAGGATTTTAGACGGTCATCTCTTTAGTGGCGTAAGGTGGCAGCATATAATATTTACATTTACGAATCACTGACTTGCACCAGTTGTCCAGGTCCTTTAGACAGCAATACCAAAGTATACAGAAGACAAAAACTAGAGCCAAAGGAATCCCTGAAAAATATAATATTATAAACATAAACCATACACAGATAATTGTATATATATAATCGTAAAAGGACATTCGATTTACGTTAAAAGAAACATAATTTCACCTCTATTTTTAAAGACATGGGATCTAAAGTTTCGTGTCAAAAACACACTGTGCTGTTGTAACATAATCTTTTTATTACCCGTCAATAAAACACAAAAAACGACGTTTAAATGTCCGTTTCGTTCACGAAATTCTTCACATATTATTCGAATGTTGAGCAAACAAAAATTAATTCAAAGCTGGCCATATAAATATAGCCTCGACTTGACCTGAGGGATGCGCAGGCGCATTTAAGACAAACATGTCTAAAAACACAACAAACGCTGGTCTACTTTGACGGATTCCACAAAAAAGAAAAAGAAAACGTAAAAAAATATAAGAGATATTTTTTGTAAATATAAAAATAAAGATTAATATATGAGCATTTTCTAATTTTGTAATCAATAACCAAATATTTTTGACTGATTTTTATTTGCTTGTTTAATATAGCCTGGGTCAGATATTTAGACAGTGGTTTTTTGTACGTTATCGGGCAGAGATCATTTAATATCTAGGATACAATTTTCCCTCTGCTTCGATTGAACTGGTATTGATGCTTTTCTCAAACTTTAATCATAGAAAACGTGTCCAAAGTGTATCTACTCAATTCAGTGTAAATACATGTCTCTTACTATTCACGTGCTCTTCTCAACACGATATTGGTCATCGCGCTCGGTTCTGGGATAGCATCTATGCATTATAAATGAGCCAAATGTTAATAGACGACCAAAAACAATCGACTTTAATTTGTTAAGTAAGATAATTATAAAATCGGAAACGGCGCAATAGAACGTTTTTACATCATATCTGTTGAATCACAGCAAGTCTGCATTTTTTCAGATACCAACATTTGGTAGACCCTATGTTTTTTAACAGAAGTGCACGGTGTTTCCTTTTTAGTTTAATATTTGAATGACGGAATTTTTCTGTGCTGGTCCAACGTGCTCGTTTGGTGGTAATGTGTCCATGGACTTATCACTTTCTCGTTTGCGTTGTATATTTTGTGTTGCCGTTAGTGTTAACAAGAGCAGTGCAAACGCTACATAGCACGCCCGACACAAAATCGACGGGCGTAAATATAGAAGGACAGGTATAGCGCGAAATTCTAACAGCTTATTTACAAATTTATTCCACACATGGGCATGTCATATATTTTATTCCATCATGTCTTTGTGTTGTCTTTGTGGATATTATCTAGATCTTAAATTGATGCAAAGGGTCACTGTGTATAAAACTCATCAATATTTGTTCGGTAGTATACTCAGAATAAGGATAAGGATAAAGGATTTATACAAAATGTTTCTAAAATAAATAACTGTGACTTATATGACCTTGATATTCGACTGATCTCTAGAACTTAGTACAACAAACAATCGTATCATCAAAATCTGTTCTGTATCTTACTCAGAAAGCCATAGACAACATTTCAAACATATTTGCAAAAAAGTAAAATTATACCTTGATGCCAATGAAATTCGATTGGTTTCTGGAACTCTCTTCCAAGGATCAGCTGTGAAGTATCATCAAAATATATGATGTACTTGAAACAGAAACTTGTGGACTAGGTTTTATACAAAATATTTCTAAACATAGTATCGGTGACTTAGATGACCTTTATCTTCAAATGGTCTTTAGAACTTTATGCAAGCAAACATTGTGTGAAGTTTCATCAAGAATCTATGCTGTATTTTACCCAGGAAACCATGGCCAGGAACAAGGTTTTATACAAAATGTTTCTAAAAATAGTTAAACAGCTACGTGTACCTTGGTGACCTTAAAATTTGACTGGTCTCTTTAACTTGATGCTAGACAAAATTGTGTGTAGTAGCATCAATATGTATGCAGTACTTAAGTAAAAAGCTTCAGATAAGTTTAAAGCGGTTATAATCTTCCAGTTTACTATTTTTTGGAAACTTGAGAAACACAAGTAATTAATAAGTCTTTTTTCGTGAGAAAGTGTGCTACTGCTTTGCCAACCGGCAAAGGATAGAAATATGGGAGTAAAATGTTATTTTGTCGATTT
>JAUMGZ010238941.1:0-10718 GCA_032359645.1 Pododesmus macrochisma | reverse complement strand
TTTTGGTATCTAAGGAATTCTATCGCATTAATAGTCTGCAAAAATAGCAAAAAATAAAAAAATTCTAACTTGATCTTAAATTTATATTTTATTAATATTGATTTTAAATAAAAACTTCCTTTCTGGTATTCATAATAAGAGATGTGAACACATAGTTGGTTCTTTGTAAAGAAATTCTGGAAAATTCCAATTTCATGCAGCTATTTTCAAACGCACTACTTTCGAGTGGTGCTAAAAGAAAAAGAAGTGCGGCAACATATACTATTTTTTGATGTAAATGTCTTTCCATAACCTCGTTTTTTCCAAAAATCAACAATAGAAAAAAAGTTTGATTTTATAAAATGTTCGATTCTCACACTTATACATTCTTAATAGAATTAAAAAAAGTTTTCCCAAACACACACATGCACGCACGCAGCGCGCGCAATATGTTTTGGTACCATTTGATCTAAATTATAACTTGACAACATAAACAATGCACAATTTTTATGTAGAACGTATGCACATGACCTTTTGTGCGACCAATGTATGCACCTATTCACACAATAAATGTACAATGTACACGAACAAGCCAAAAATAAACGCGCAGAGATTGTTATTGTGTCTGAAAATAAGCCAGTAGAAGACAGTCACTGTGGTAGATACCAACACAATGCTAATATTCATAAAATGTCAGAATAATGTACAAACACAGTTGTAAACGTCAGTATTAGTTTTATCGATAATGAAGGGGTATGTTACTCAAGGAGCATGGTTCCCTACAAACCTCTCATCCAACCCCAATCTTGCATCACCTCCATTTGTGCATACCTCTTGTTAAACAGAAGAAGCATGTTTTCCGGGTCTTTTGGTCGTAAATTTGACGAGTAATGAATCTTTTTAGCATTAAAGTGTTTACATCCAAGGTTTTATGATTTATCGCTTTTACTGATGGCAATTGATCGGTAATAAAACACACTGGCGTACTTCTGTTTTATTACATTTGGTATTTTGACAAAACATGTCATACAACATAAATGCATATGCAGGAAGTTGCTATTTAAAGTAGAATTTATTTACAAAATGCAATAGCTATGTTCGCAATATCTGTAATGATAATAGCTGAAATTGAGTGAATGCACCTTTTTATATATGTTGAACGTTGCCGCGTAACACATTTTGCACATACACATCCTTAATACAAACATTTGCGCCCTCGCGAGATCTGACACGAGACGAGATCTGACAATTGGATTAAAGGCAAGTGTTGTTCGGTCTAATTTGCGAATTATTTACGCAGCCGGGACGATTGTGCAGCCTATAAAGATTAAGCGGGCTTGACAAGAACATTTCTCTTTGGCACCGATGTAGATATAGACTTATCTACCAGCCACAACCACACAATTACAAGTAATAGATATAAATAACCGGTTATCTTGTTTCTATATATTTTTCCGAAACATATAATCGACTCTCTTTGATGCACGCCTAAGCGTTAACAATTAGCAGTCTTCTGAATATCTTGTCTGGAGGTTGACATATAAAGAACAGCATTAGGACTGGTAGGCCCTATTTCAGAAGGATGTGACTTGTTTTGGTAACATGTCAATGTGCCTGCGGTGTAATATGACAGTGTTGTAGCACTATACAAAACAGCCTGGGTTCGCACTGTAAAAACCAGGCATCGTCCCGATATGACCGAATTAGTGTTGTTCAAAGAGACAGAAAACACCAATAAAATGACTCAATCTGTTATGCCAATCGGGCATCTTATTTCAGTTGAATGATATACCCCGTTTTCTCGTTTTTAAATTCTGTGGCGTTCGTGACTGGTGGTCGAAATATATATCTAGATACGGAACAAAATTTAATGCCGGTTAGCTCAGTGT
Organism: Pododesmus macrochisma; assembly: GCA_032359645.1. Classification (NCBI taxonomy): domain Eukaryota; kingdom Metazoa; phylum Mollusca; class Bivalvia; order Pectinida; family Anomiidae; genus Pododesmus; species Pododesmus macrochisma. The sequence continues at coordinate 8,850 of JAUMGZ010238941.1, read as the reverse complement.
CGCAAAAATGTGACCGGAAGGGAAAGCATGTCAATGTGTCTGCGATGGGATGTGTCTGTGAGGCATCACTATAAGTTAGCTTTTATTCGCATTGCTACACACAGACATCACCCAAATTATCTTAAAATACCGCTCTGGAAGAGTGGAAAACCTTACAAGATGTGTGGTTATATTGATACAGTATTAATATATGCAATGCTTGTAGCGATGCTATATTTTTCACAATATATGCCATTAACTTGACTGATTGCGACTGACAAATAAAAACTATGTTTCTAAAACATATATGTATATAAATTATTCGTCCAAATTTTTAAAAAAGAAAATTATTTTAAAATCATGTACGACGACTTCTTTAAACTTGCCCTTGAATTTAAAATCAATAAGTGATACTTTTTCACAATGAACCATAATAATATTTTGTGAAACAAAATCAATTTTCTATCATGTCAAAAAGCAAAATCCAATCTTTGGGATGAGCTCAGATTTAACAGTTACAACATGTTTACATACATGCATGTCGCCGGAGTATAAGATGGGATTAAACCGCCATGGGCAATCTAGAAATACAACAATTGAGTTAAACTCCTTTTAAAATCGGTTACAACACAGCAAATTATTTATAACCAAGTGACGCTGCATCTGAAAAGCTGACAATAAAATAATTTCCAAGAATACCGAAAGTTGCTGACAAAGGACGAATTCTCAGGAGAGAATGGAACCGATAATTTTATAGTTATTTATTTATCATATCCACGGGGAGTGCTTGTATTAAATACTGACTCTCGCATCTTACGTACGTAAGGGATGGTTTTATTTTGTTAAGTAAAACCTCGTTATTCATTCTCTTTGGTTCTTTAAATACGATGTAATTTACTGATTTGTGATAACCCATATCATCTTTCGTGCTATCAAACCACCGTGAAATTAATGTGTCCTCAAGGTCGGAAAAATCAAAAGCGGCGCATGGAACAGATCACTTTGTCCACCATTACTGACTAGGTCACCTCAATTTTATTATGATTTCTATAACGGTTTCATGTTGATTGTGGTAATACACGTAATAGACCCATTGCAAAATAAAGAAAAATTAATTATCGATATTGATTTTGCTCCAGTACATATCTATGACGATAGACGCGATATAGTGATGGCCGTGCCCATGGTACATCCAAATGAACGTTTTGGTTATTGGGCGAGATACGCTATTGAACTTCCTTGAATACTCTGTTTAGGATGTATCAGTGTGAGAACCGATTATTTTATATAATAATTTTTTTTTTATTGTTGATTTTTGGAAAGACGAGGTCCTGGAAAGACATTTACATCAAGAAAGTTATATGTTGCCGCAATTCCTTTTCTACCAGAGCCTCTCGAAAGAAGTGTTTTTGAAAGTAGCTGAAATTGAAATTTTCCCGAATTTCTTTATAAAGAACCAATTATGTGTTCACATCTCTTATTATGGATATCAGAAAGGAAGTTTTTAATTAAAATCAATATTAATAAAATATAAATTTCAGATCAAGTTAGAATTTTTTTTATTGTTTGCTTTTTTGCAGACTATTTAATGCGATAGAATTCCTTAGATACCAAACAAATATGGCAATCTTTTAATGATTTTCTTATGTATCAACTTTTTTCCATATTTGTCACCAAAACAGAGACTTTAAAAACGAACAAAATTAACAAATAAAAATGATGGGTTGCCGAACTACTTTTTTCACAATTTTCGAACAAAGATTTATGTAAGGCGCACTTCTCCTTTTATGCCCCTACAACTTTGAAAAAATATACAGTGTATACCGCATACATATAAGGGGAATGAGAATCCATGTGATTTGAGAATTGTTCTTGCAAAATTCCATTAAATTACATCAATTGGTTCAAAAGTTATTTTGCAAAACGCAAAACGTCATATTTTATGAACGTCAAAACCGCATCACAAAGTCAATGTTCGCCGCAACAAAATGTAGTCCCGGTGCTATAATTTGAGGCGGCCTATGTTCTTTGGTACTTTTTATTGTAATAGATTGCTCTTAGCATTTAATTAGTAAGTCAACACAATTTATTTGTCTAGGTATTACATAATGTGTTTTAAAGCAGATTATACCCTACTTCCGGTCAAACCCTCACACTTATACATCTTTAATGAGCTAACGCGGCGGAAACGTCGCCTTTATATACAGTTGCATATATTCGAAACGCAACATAAATTAATGCTTGTTTGTTTGTTTGTTTGTGTTAAGGGCTTATTGTCCGATCAACAGCTAAGATCATTTACGGACGTACCAGTTTTACTGGTGGAGGAAACCGGAGTGCCCGGAGTAAACCACCGACCTACGGCAAGTAGCTGGCAACCTTCTCACACTAGGCCGCCCCGGACGGGGATCGAACCTAGGAGGTGAAAGGCTCTTATGATTACAAGTCGGCGACGTTAACCACTAGGCCACCGCGGCTCCTAAATTAATGCATTTAGATTAAAACTCAATTTGAAATTTGTTGAATATTATATACTTATTTACTGGCTGTGAGGACAAAAGCAAGTTTACTCTTTCCCTTGTCAGCAAGTGTTTCCCGACGCGCAAGTCTATTGTTCCCCGAGACAGGAACTATTTCTAGAAGCGCAGTTGAGTTTTCTGTAAATAGTCAGATGTACAAATTGTCCACGTTATAGCTGAGTCAAACTAAAAACCATAAAGCAATAGCTGATTGGTTGTGTAAAACTAACAGCCATCGACTTAAAACGAAAAGGCAACATCTATTCTTGGTCATACTGAATACTTGTATGATATTACGATTTTAGTGATTTTTAAGTGTTTTGTATTAATCAAACATTTCGCTCGTTACAAGGCTTTGTCTTTTTCATACTATAGTTATGTGTGGTATATTTTCTTATATGCATTGTATATATTCGTCATTGTGTCCAATAACATGCCTAAATATGTGCTCAATAAATTTGATGTTCATCGTGTTTTTTAAGCAGGAAATATGTTAACTCTATGTGCGTGAGTGTGAACGTTCTACTTGCCATAATCAGACCGGCTCAGCGTTACTATATATATTAACTGCTACATCCATATAAAGTTTCATAAACCAAATTAACCAAATTATTGCAATGTTTGGTAATAACATCATTCTAGTATATAACTGATAGATCTGAGGTCAAGGGTTTTGACAGTGAGTGATGTCCCTTGCGGAGACAGGAAGTAAAACTCTTTTGTGATTTCTCTAGTTTCGAACTCTATCATTAAATACCAATTATATATCTATTACTGACCTACTTCTTTGCTGTTTCGCCTTGATGTGTAAAAAAACTCTTATTGTGTCCATCCGTCACTGATATCTAATTGAGGATGGTTGAAACTCTGACTTTCTAAATCTAGCGTATATCCTAACGTTGTCACCTAATTGGGATTGTATGCTTGAGGACAAGTTGTATCTAAATGAAAAGTAATGATAAGCTATATTGTATGCGTATCAGTCGTCGACAACAAAGCCGGAAAAGACCTAAACACGAAGAACGGCGATTTGGGTTATAAACATAGTAAAAGAAAACCAATATTTCATTTTTAATTTTACGACATTGCAATTCATAAATGTGCTTTCCTGTATTGGGTAATGCGTGGACTCTAATCCCTTAGGATAGTTGCCGACTTACTGAGTGCATCGAGGATAAATTGTATCTACAATCTTGACAAAGTAGGTTATGACAAATGGCTCTGGTCGCATTATCCTTAAAATTTCCTAATCGCCTGTGCGTGGCCGTCAAGCGCGCGTATGTGTTCATTTTTCAATTCAATTCAATTTGCTTTATTCCGCATGCAGACAGCATATAGGATAAAACGTACAATGTTCTTTTTATACGGTTAAACCAAAAGGATATGATCATTTTGAAGTGCGTTTGTCTTTCTTACCAAAATAATTGTATTAGCCGTGATGTCGTTGACAAAATGCGTTACCTCTTGTGTAATATTTAGTGAAAAGTGAGTGATATTCACTCTTTCATTTTCCCGCCATAGTTATGTTTAAATGTCTTCAGCATGCTTTATGGAATTTATTCCCATTATAAAACAGTTTTTATTAGATTAGAGCCATGCGTGTTTTTGTTCTGTCAACATTTCATAAAATCTTGTCAATTATAAATAAAAAATACAAAGTGCAAGAAAACAGGTTCCGTTTGCTCGCTAAAATGCAATTGGAAGCAGTAATCATCAGTAATAATATCGGTAATTTGATTGATAAAAAATATTCAATTTATTTGTGAAAAGCTTACAGTAACCAATATCAGACCCACTCGTAACCAAAATCAGCCTCACCCGTAACCAACATCAGGCTCACTCGTAACCAACATCAGCCTCACTCGTAACTAACATCAGACCCACTCGTAACTAACATCAGACTCACTCGTAACCAACATCAGGCTCACTCGTAACCAACATCAGGCTCATTCGTAACCAACATCAGACTCACTCGTACCCAACATCAGACCCACTCGTAACCAACATCAGACCCACTCGTAACCAACATCAGGCCCACTCGTAACCAACATCAGGCTCACTCGTAACCAACATCAGGCCCAATCGTAACCAACTACAGGCCCACTCGTAAACAACATCAGACCACTCATTACCAACATCAGACCCACCCATAACAAACATCAGACCCACTCGTAACCAACATCAGACCCATCCATAACAAACATCAGACCCACTCGTAACCAACATCAGGCCCACTCGTAACCAACATCAGACCCACTCGTAACCAACATCAGGCCCAATCGTAACCAACATCAGGCTCACTCGTAACCAACATCAGACCCACTCGTAACCAACATCAGACCCAATCGTAACCAACATCAGACTTACCCGTAACCAACATCACACCACTCGTACCCAACATTTGGCTCACCCATAACAAACATCAGACCCACTCGTAACCAACATCAGGCCCATTCGTAACCAACAGCAGGCCAACCCATAACAAACATCAGACCCACTCGTAACCAACATCAGGCCCACTCGTAACAAAATAACTTGTATGTAAACATTTGGTTAGCAAACGGATCCCTATCGATGCAAACATTAATTTTTAATGAAAGCTATCGCAATTTGATAGTAGTGACGAAATATTCTCACATGCTATTATATCAAAGATGTTCATAAGATATCTTTATTGTTTATACTTGAAAAATGTTAAGCATGTGATTAAAAAAGTCAAAGCTAATGGCGGATTATCATGATTATCATTGAGAAAGTGCTTGACCTGACAAGATCCCCATTCAATGTACGATACCGAACTCGTCGGAATTGGCCAAGATGTTCCAAATGTACGCGCGCTTTCTTCATCTGCTAGTTCCAAATGCTTGATAAATTATGTGTTCAACTAACTGTCGAATCTAAACCGGAATTCGGATTTGAAGAATAAAATGGTTTATTACAGTCGCGTTAATGAAAAATATATTTTTGTTTTGATTTGAAGGTGTTTTTATTTGCATTTTCTCACCATTTTAAATGAAGCTGATTTAATATTTCGATGACCGTCTTACGTTGTTAATTTTGACATAGAGTTTCGGAAATTGCAAAGATTTTTTTTCCTCAGCTCCATTGCAAGTGGAGCTTTGGCTACATATGTTAGTCATTTAAATTAATATAAACCTTCTTATAAGCTGTGTATTAAAAGATGGACATCCCATGCAATAGGATGTTTTATTAAATCACAAAGACCTTTTCAATTTGTCTAACAGCAATGCCAAGATAATTCATCTTAATTATTAATAATTAGTTTTGGTACAGTAACAGCACTCACAAACTCTGATCGCTGCCCGCGCAGGCCATGGTGCAATTTGTTCACATTAAGTCGAAGGGACATAGGATATTCCTAGCCTACAAAAGATATCTTTGTTTAGCACAGAGCATATCTCTTTCCAACCCGATTGGCGAATACTCATTAAATTGGTCAGCATTTCCTGTTTGATGGAATCAAACAGGGATTCCCGTTCATTGAATTGTATTTTCATTGTGCGCGTCCAGATTTAGAAAACAGATTTCCAGTTCCTGTCGCATTTAAACAATTCATCCTTCTTATTGGTTTATTGTCAAGGCGGAGAACAAAAAAGAAACAAAATCGGATATTGATTATATAATTAAACGGAGGTTTTCATCTATTAGTCCGTGTATTTTTATTCATATGACTCAACTAAAAAAACATTTATCAAGAGTAAAAAAAGGAGAAATTTATGATACACACTGAAAGATAGGGGTTAACTTGGGGCATGTTTTCATTTTTACCGCGCGTACGCCCGACTGTTTACATTAGATTCAGATTTAATCATTCTCATCACGAAATAGCTAAGTAACTTATAATTTCTCTCAAAATACAAGCCATTAAAACGAACCACGATAGAAAAAAAAAGATATTTCACTTATTATTGATTTTTTATTACGCACATGTGTTCACACCGAAAGAAATATTATCTTTACTCATTTACGCATGTCAATTTTATCTCTCTCTCTCTCTCTCTCAACGACTGACTGTATAAAAAAAATCCCAGTAATAACAAGTCTTTACGAACAATTAATTCAATAATTCAGTCTTTTAATTATATTTTGTTTGGTTGTCCCAAACAGCTGACCAGAAGACCACGTTTAACATTCCTATTCTGACTGCGCGTACAACTAAATTTAAACTTGACAATTCTCATAATGTTAGTGGGTGGAACTGCCCAACCATCAAACTTTCCTACGTCCCCGCTTTTTTATTTATTGGGGATTTGTCCATTCTAAATAAATGTTATTTTAAAAATTGTAACACTAACAGTTGCTGTTACATTAATGGTTGCTACAAAACGCCCGTTGGTGAAGGCTCATTAGAAGTTACGCCTGGAATCTTAGAAGAGGACCTCTAACACAGGGATTAGGTTCTTGTCTTTCATAGATATCGTATTTATTGAATACCCTTTTCAGGTTGCAAGTTTGTATTTTTCACCGTTCAATCATGTTTTTGTAAGATATTCTATAATTTCTAAAAATGTTAACAAAAATATCCTTTCCCGTTTAAGAACCTTTTCAATATAGCAGTGTTCATCAATTTATCGCTCCCAAAGTGTCTGAAGTCGTGCAATCTTAGAAAACACAAGCAACAAAAGCGTATTGACCGTATGTTGAAACCTTGGACCTCCTTACACTAAAACAAACTCATGTTCATATCATCTGAACATTCAGGCATCACGTATAATGTATAACCTTAGATTGGCATTGGCTGTTTGCTTGTTATAGCTTTTGGCACACATGTACACGTTTCGATTGGAAAATTGATTTACAAGAAAGAAAAAAATTACTTGGAATACATTTAGTTTCTTCGGACATTCTGACTCCAGTTCTTCTAGACGCGAGGTCCTGTTGCCAAGTTCAGGTTATTTTTTGTTTTAATGTTTTCCTTTGTTTGGTCTCGGCACTTGTTTCAATACACTAGTTGTTGATTCGAGCGCTGCGAACAATAAACGTTTACTTTAAAAAGAACAAACCTGTTTCCTGTTAAAGCAGTTTTAAATATCCAAAGAAAAACTACTTTTCCGGCGGAAGCAACGAGTTAAAAAAAAACGCAGCAAATGACAGACGACCATCGACTCATCCTGTTCAAATCAATTCTTTTAAATTACGTTGATATATCACAGCGATGATAAGTGTTTATACGTCCATGATTAGTCTAGCTCTGCAGAATGCTTGACACTTCCAATAAAAATGTAATGCGTTGTGTAATTTAAAACAGGGGGTATGAAACAAAGCCATTGTTTATGATGTCAATACTTCATTACGATGCACTTGCATATGTTTGACAACCGCAAACATGCGCTTCTCAAAGTTAATTGTTGCAAATTATTTTCATCTGCAATTCTTTGCAACATAAAACATGATTGATAGTCAACGTTTCACGCCAATCTATACTTTGACAACTCAATTTTAAAACTGTCTTGAATACAATTAATTAAATGAACGCATGTCGATTGGACTTCATTTTATTCATTGCTAACGGTAATGAATGTAAGGAGAAAATATTGGAAGTGTGCTTATATCAAAATATCATCACGAAAATACGTTTTTGATAAACATGATGGATGCTTAATTGTGGAATTAAAACATATCTCCCTGTCATTTATAGGCCTAGAAGATGAACCGTACCGCTACAACTCATGAGCTCATTTTACATATACCCGATTTTGTAACAACAGTTACTTGGATTTCAATTTTTTACATACATAATATTGAAGGGATACGTATTGGGGCAATTTCTGTATTTTAGGAGTTTCTTAAACATTGGGGAATCCACGATAAAATGTGATACCATTCAAGTGATCTGTATATGTGAAATGGTACGCGTCTGTTTATATTTAAGGGAGAGGACTAGTTTAAATTTTGGAAACATTCGACTGAAAACCTTGAATAAACCTAGGCTATAACAATCTCGTAAAAATGTTACAATAAATTCTGCAAACATTTCGAACACTTTCAAAAAATGAAAATGGTCTTCACTACAGCAAAGTAATTGTGATTGTGATTGTTAAAATGAACCAATCTAAAAAGAAATTTGTTTTGGAGTCAGTGTTTCAGGAAACCTTAATCTCCTTCGGCGTTTCTCCTTTTATTGTTTTCCTTTATTTAATGTTTTGTTTATAAGTATCATTGTTGCATTGCCGCTTGTTCTCCTAGAGATTTGTTTAACGTCACCTGAGCCGAATGTTCGAGTGATCGTTATTCGTACACCGTCGTGCATCGTCAATGACAGCAGCTTCGAGCAAGATCTGGGGTTCGCGACGGGGTAATTCACACAGAGTTTGGGTTCCTTCCTCTTATA
>JAUMGZ010238920.1:0-10718 GCA_032359645.1 Pododesmus macrochisma | reverse complement strand
TTTTTCAGGATAAAAACACATCTGTCATTCCTTTTCCCTTTGTTCAAGAGATGTTAAGTCATTTTGTAGAGCAGTGGCATCCTCGGTCTTTTTGATGCATCTGTGGGGATGCAATTTTCAGAAAAGAGCCTCGTTCTTGATGTTGTAGCTTCTGAAGATCATTAATGTATGCTGGGAATAATAGAGAACGCAAACCAGTGCCCTATGGTACCCCAGGAATTACATCAAGTGGGTATGACTTAGTCTTATTTGTTTGCTTTTCCGTTCCTGTTATCTCTTCTCCTGTCCTAGCAAAAGGTTTTTCTCCTGTGGCCTGTCGTTACGATATCAAAGATAGATTATAGAAATTATGTTAAATAGACTCTAACAAAGCTCTTAGCTCCCTCAAATTTTAAGGTCAACGTATCTGTTGACTCTACCCTTCAACCTGACATCACAGCTTTTTCCGGTCCGCTTTATTCCACGAAATTTACTTCTGGCATACCAGCACCAACCACCTTCCGTTGACATTGAAAGGCAACCATCTTACGGTTTAAAATGAGTTGTACAAGAAACAACGATTTGACATTTGACAAGTACAGCCAATTCCCTTGAAAAAGTCAAGCCACAATGTCGATGAATATTTACAATTGCTTGCATTAACCTTACCTGAACTAGGAATGCTTATTATCATCCAATATTGACAATTGCGAACCGTCTACGCTGTGGTCGATGTAACGTTTTTTGAAAGGTTATAGTGCCATTGGGAACACATTATGCTTACTACTAGACAGACACAAGTTAGGATATCCACATAATAAGCATCCCCGAATCTCCGCTACGGGGAATAACTACGCCTCGTATATTAATTTAGTCAGGGTTTTCATTATTTATTTTTAGAAAGAAATTTAACTATTTTTTTGGTAAAGGAGATTAGTGGCGCTCATTAGTTAATAAGAGAAATCTATTGGACCTTACCGGAGGTTAACGACCATCTGTTTGTAACACACTATTGTTCGAGAAAAGAATATATGTTAATGCCGTTGCATGAGCTCATCCGCATCCCTGTGCCATCCCTACTGTTTTACTTTCGCGTTCCTGTTGTTGCTTCTTTCCCTTTGCCACCACTTATCGTTTGTCTCATGTGGTCTATCATCGTAATGTCACGTAAATATTATGGAAATTACGCTTTATCCTAAAATTTTAAAACAACAAATATATTCTTGTTAAAAACCGTAAAGGCATTGAGCTTAATAGTCGCATATGTATGTAGTAACCATTGTGGGCATAAAGAATAAGGTTTGTTCAAGGGGAGACTCAGGGGTTAAAAATACGTCACAAATGTTGGTGTTATTTTAGCAAATATGTTAACTTTTCAAGTTTGCCAATTCTCCACGGCCATTTGACTAATTTCAATCTAATTAGGATTAGACCTGTATATTCCGCTCCTCGACAATACACTCCAATACAGGATCTAACAACACCCCGTTTGAGGTCACCTCAACATGACCTTTGCTTTTAGCAATAATTCAGCTCATCGCCTTCTTAATCGTCGTCGGTGCAAGCTTTTATAAAAAGTGCACCGACGATTAAGATTTAAAATTTATTTCATTGATTTTGGACCAGATTTAGGTTGATGACCTTCTCTAATTGAATTGATTTAAAAAGAGATATTTATGATTTCAATGAAACCTGGTAGAAATGGTCCTGACAAAATGTTGTTATTTTTAGCTGATACAACGTTCAGTATGGCTGACATAACGGTAATCTTCAAAACCCATGGCATAGTATAAATTGAAGTGTGGGGTCTTTTAACATTTCCTTTTTAAAGTTTCAATGACAAAGTAGTATTGAAGAATCGTCTGATCTCTCCCTTCTTAGATCATTAATATATATTACTGTTTCAGTTGTTTTCACTCAGTTACAAACAATGGCTAACTGGTCTGTTAAGGATTCAACAAAGAAACCAGTCAAGCCTTTTGGAAAGCTAATACTTGTTTAAATTAATTGCTAAAACTTTGTAGGTTACATCAATACCTGCTTCTAATCAAGTATTAGAATAATTTATGTTATCATGGAACTTATTAAAAGATACATTTGGAAATTATTTACATATACACTCGGAACTTATTTAAATATACACTCGGAACTTATTTGTATATACAGTGCAGTGTTTATTGCAGTATATCTCCATTGACCGTTTAGGCCCTAGGACTACTTTTTTCAAATGCTGGGTCAATTCTGAAATACGACAAATATTGTTTTCATTTTAACTTTTGATTTCTCAAAAATATATTATATTGATTACAATCAATACAGTGGGCATCTTGCAGTGTATAAATTTGATCGGTATGGTAACCCCCACCCCCGCCCCCTTTATTGTTTTTCGTATAAAATTTGTTTTTTGTTAGGGATTTATATCGGCAATATCAAAGTTTTATTCTAAGTACAGGAAACAACATGAAACATTCATTGAATGATATTTGTAATTATCTTTTCTGTCGGAGACTTATCGACTCTATCATACAGCTGGTAAGTAACAACCTTAAGTTTATAAACACATTACGTATGTGCGTTCTATTATTGAACGTGATTCAACAGTATTACATTGCATTTTAACCTTTATCTTCGACAGCTTCGCTCTCATTGGAGCCATGTGAAATCCCCCTACCTTACATTCTACACACAGTTGGCCGCCACTGAAGAGATCAAGACACATGTGATATTTCAATATGCTTTCTCCTTGACTTTGAATATAGAAATACGCTTACATATGCACACTTTTGAAGTGACTATACGGCATGCAGTTGATATAATTCTCTTAAAGCTGAAGCATCTTTTATTGAACACTATATTATATTAAACATTGACAGCAGAGTAAAGCCATGATCATTTTAAAGTGTGGGACGGTTTAGATTTTATAGGCATTTGCTTAAAGGGTTTGGACTAAAATGTATAACCACATTAAATAAGATCTATGTTTAATTTGGTTTACCTGAAATATCTATGCTAATTGTAGTTTTATGCATTTGTAGTAATATTTTGGTTATTTACGTTTTGAGCGATCCTCTTTATTTAATTTATTGGCTCCAAACTTTCAAAGTATTTGTTATTCATATCAGTCTTAACTTTAAAGCGTAATATCAACCTAAGTAACATAGCTCTGTTTCCTGTAGAAAGTTTGTTTTAATGGGGTTTAGCGTCCCTTTAACTCATTTGAGGTCATATCGAGACGGTGTCTGCTTGCGACAGTGCGCACTTATGGCGACTTTATACTGCTGTCTCACTGAAATATCACACCGCAGACACATTGGCATGATACTTCACTCGGTCAAATTATACTGACACCGAGTCAACCCGTCCTTCTCCTTCCCATTAATGCTGCATGTTAAACAGGGAGCGAGAAGAGTGCCCAATTTTAACGTCTTTTGATATGGCGCCACCCTGTAAAAAGTAGTCTGGCAGTTAAAACATGGAGGGACGTAGAGAGGTTTGATAAAAGTGTCTCTCATTTTTTATACGATTTACTATGCAACGAGGTAGCAACTTCGTCCTGGGAATCAACTTTACACAGAGGTCAATTATGGTTTGAAACAGCCATTTTCTTGACCTCGCCAGTTTCAATAATTAGGGAATGTGACATAAGCCGAAAGAAAAGTCGTCAACATAAAGGAAGTTGGTTTGATATAGTGTAACGTGCGCGTGCCTGTCTGCCTGTCTGTGCCTGTCTGTGCCTGCCTGTGCCTGCCTGTCTGTCTGTTTTCGTGCCTACCTACCTGCCTGTCTGCCTGTCTGCCTGCCTGCCTGCCTGCCTGTCTGCCTGTCCCTTTCATCTGTCTATCTGCTTTCGTGCCTGCCTTCCTGTTTGTCGGTCTGTCGGTCGGTCGGTCGGTCGGTCGGTCGGTCGGTCGGTCAATCGGTGTATGTGTGCGTGATAGAGAATTAACACCAACTTATAAAGTAAATTCTAATATCGTCTCTGCTGTGATTAATCTGTTCCATATTTAGTATTATTTTCCAGTTTTACCAATGCCATCGTGCGTAATTAACACTAACATATGAAGGACGCTGGTGTAATCACCCGATTAAGCACCTGAACCCGTTGTCATTGGTGTTAATATTAGACAAAATGTATGAAATTTATCATTGGAATAAATGTAACATTGCGCCTTATATACTGGTATTGATGATGAAAGTAGGTCACAGTCATAGAATATAAGATGGCCTTACTGCACTGACCATTTGATCATCATTTGATCGTCATAATAGAAGGACTTAAAAACACATTTCATGTCTTTAAAATAGAGACAGCTTCTTTTCGGAAAAAATATAGAAATGTTATTTCAACACTAATCGAATATTGAGAATATAAACATTAGGCCTTACCAAAACATTTTTTAGTGTTATGGATTTTTGTGAAAAAAAATATGAAACGAGCGAGCGACTTTTTTGTTTAAAAAACATTTTTTCATGAGAAATCCGAGTCGGGGGCAAAAACAATGAGGCGAGCGGTGATATTTGTTTCACAAAACTTCTATTTTCTTTCAATAAACAAACTGATGTGACTAGAAAAAAATTAAATAGGTATGAAAAGACCAGTGCTGATAAATTTGTTCATAACACTTTAATTTATTTCAATAAATAACCTGTCAAATTAAACCTAAAGAAAAAAAAACCTTTTCCTTATTTGTAGCAAAAAGACTTTTATGTGATTAAACCATTTTTTATCATTTCACACAGACTAGAAAGGTGTGGCATGTACCTAGGCTTCATATCACAGTTAACTAGCAAAAACTTTAGATAACAAATAAAACAGACTAGAAACAACTTAAGATAACAAACGCACAAAGAAGTCAATATATTTTGACTCGATTACGCATCACTGTTTTCTGTAAATAACTTTCGATGTTATTGTATTAAATCTGTTCAAAACAATGGATATGAATTCCTGATTAACAAAGTATTTTAACGTCGAAAATTAAATTAATTTCCGCTCATCAAATTGAATTTATTTTTTAAGACTTTCTTCTTGTAATTGAATTTCCGAATCACTTAAGTCAAAATTTGTTTTACAGATTTTCATTATATTTTCTTGATCTAATGCATTATTTTTTTAACAAATTTGAATGAAGATGTCATATTTTAAACACCCACATTAGACGGTGCGTGTTGATTGCGTAATAAAGAACACCCACAGAATTTGGTGGATTGTTTGAAGATGTACATCGCATATTTTAGTGAGTTTTCATGGATTATTTCGAGATTTACCATATGTTGAACTTGGTCAATGTTTTATGTTATGATAGTAGGCCTACCAAAACTAATCCTACATCTGTATTTTTTCAAACTTCCTTGTTTTTAGATGTCAATTGATATTGCAAATGTCCACATTCTATTTTAAGTTTTGTGAAGACGTTTTCTAAGAAGATTAACCATTTTTGAACGCAAGATAATTTTGTTTAATCTAATTTTACGGAATGGGGATACAAAGTTTCTGTAAGAAGACTATGCATCGTTTTTTAGGAATATTCCCCTAATTTCTATACAACTTTAAAAATATATTTTTTAAATTGGATGCATTCAATAAAAATGTCTTGTTGCCTCGTCCTTTGTTCCTTTCTTTACTCCCAAATACGATGTTTAATTTTGACGAAGTTTTGTTTACGTTACGACGTTCACCAGAAACGCGATTTGTTTACGGCATTGCAATACTATGTAATGTCGTAAATTTTATTTAAAGAGGATATTGAAAAGGGATGCTAAAGCAGCGTTCCAGTTGATCAAATGTTTTCAAAAGCGAGACAATAGGACAAATAACTTGACACCTGCTATTATGATGCCGGTAATGACAAACCTAACGCTAAACCAAGTGATCAAATGGCAGAGGCGAGACAATAAACTTGACGCCTGTGATGATGAGGTGAGTAGGCCTAATGATGATAATTTTCACCTGATGAGAATTTGTAAAGATGGAAATGATGATTTTACTGAAAGAAAAACTTGAGGAGATGCCTTTAGGGACAAAAAAGATTGAAAATTAGAATTTGAGTTGGTATCTTCTCAAGTGGTTATAGTCAAATCGTATCATGGACCAGAACGTACCTACCAGAACGTACCCAAATTTGGTCAAAACGTACCTACCATAACGTACCCACCTTACAAAAACGTACCTACCAAAACGTACATGTACCATTATAAAATCATGCAGGAAAAAAATATTCCAAGTGTTGCCACTCTCGGATGTCACTTGCACATAGACGGATTGATTTTGAATAGCTTAATTTATATAAGTGGCCTTACAGAAGTCGTAGGCAGCGAGTGTGGTCTCTGTTACACAAACACATTTTGTCGACGTGCTAAAAAATGATAGTCGGCAATTAGGTAAAACAATAGGTTTTAACAAAACCGTAGTATGTTTATAATCTTCAGTTCTTCAAAGACGCCATGCACGGACCACGCCTTTCAAATGACTGAAAAACCAATCAAATTCACAGACAATCTACTGTATACAGAAAGTGTCGTATTCTGAAAACATTTTTTGTTTTTGTTTCTTTTGTTTTATCATCATGACGGTATTAATAATAAAAATTGCATTTTTCTATAATGCGAAAATAGGTACTTGTTTTTCTCTTTTTGCAGCGAATTTAATGGTTTCTGAACCCCTTTTCGCAGAAAGTTGAGTTTCAGAAATCTGTACCTTTTCCTTAGAAAATTGTGTACCATATGGCCCGTTACCACTGTATTGTCTTCTCACCAAATAGAATCAGTCATTTCTATATTTATGTAAAACGGCTATATTGTTCATCATAATTGTGTTGTTTTCCTATATAAATATTAAATGATCGTTAAATTGTTACTGTGTTTATGTAGACTTTTCGTTTTAGCGAATGTTTGGGTTTTTAACTGGTTATTTCTATACAATATATGCGTAGTAATTGCGTTCTTCAATAGCTTACATCGGCTCAAATTACACAAATGTGGTAATACAAGTGTTTTATGATAATAGACAAAACTAATTTTTCTATCATATTGTTTGCAGGAAAATTCCTTCAAGAACCCCATGGAGGATGGAAAATTCTATTACATTATTTTGAAATATCTTTGTCCACAGCAGGACAACGTGAAGGTAGACTTTTCCTATACCAATCCGTCAGTCGTCGTCGTCCATCCGTCGTTAACTTTCACATTTTAAACTTGTTTTCAAAAACTGCCAATACAATTTTGACTAAACTACATAAGAATTGCGTTGAAACGTTGCCGAATTCGATTCAGTATGGCCGCCCTAGCTTCTGATTGGCTGAGACATTTTCGTCTTCTTGTCAAAAACCGTTTGTCAGATTTAACGAAACTTGATGTAGATATTCCTTGCTTGGTCTTCTTTCAGATTCATGTTCAACGTTGCTGAATTCCATACAATATAGCCGCTGTGGCTTCTGATAGACTAAGACCTTTTTGACTCTTTGCCAAAAACCGTTGGTCAAATTTTCACGAAACTTGATGGACATGTTCTTTGTATGATTTCCTTTCAGATGTGTTTCCGACGTTGTCAAACTCTATCTAATATGGCCGCCGTGACTGTTGGCTTGGACCTGGTTTACTTCTTGACAAGCACCGTTGGTACGATTTTCACGAAACTCGATATGAATGGTTTCCTTTCAAACTCCATCCAATATGGCTGCCGTGGCTTCTGATTGACTGTGCCATTTTTGACTGCTTGTCAAGAATTTATCTCTTTTAAGATTTGTGTTTGACAATTATATAATGAACTCCATCCATATAATGGCCACTTTTGCTTCTTTTTCATTAACAATTGAATTCAATATTGCAATCATGACCTTTGATTGAATGAGACTTTATTCAACTTCTACTCAAGATTGGCTGATCTGTTTTATGAAACTCTTGACAGATGTTCGTTGCATATAACAAGTCATATCGAGTTAAGAATCTTACTCTTGGATTTTTAGCTAGTATATACAATGTATTGACTTCGTTGGTTTTGTAAAAAAAATCGTTATTAAATCTAGTTGCAAGATATTCTTGCATTGTAAATGCATTCAGGCTAATTTCATTTCTCGATGCCTTATTTAGTTCATCAAGGCTAAAGAAACATTTTGCCTTTAATAGTAATTTATCAATTAAAACTAGACTCAGAGGGCCAAAACTAAATAAATGTGATCAAATTTCAAAAATTCTTGTAATAAAACACGCTTAACTAGTCAATGTTTGTATATTAAGTATTCTTTTGGCGTAAAGAACCAAGTTTGTTCAAAGCCTGACACTCTCATAGAAATTAGGTCTCAGTTGAATTTTTACATCGCAATAAAACAACATGTGCACATCTTCGTTAAACCAATATTTACGAGGGATGGCAGAAGCAATCAATGACTTATTGTTCTCAACTCTATCCAAATAGACATAATTTACACTGTAGATAATATATCAACCAATACCTTAATTTTTAAAGATTGTTCTTATGAGATGTAGGGAAAGCGTTTGTAAAAATGTTTATCGAGACACTACCGCCCCTTAAAGATGCAAACTCCATAATGTCACTCACACAAATATTTAAACCTGAAACTACTTAAACCAAGCAAAATATATTACTTTATTTTTTTTCTTGGTGCACGAAAGTCTTAGCTATTTTCATTATTTTTGTTTTTGTTTTGTTTGCAACCAATCAATGAAGGTCAGATTTTCTAACCGTACCTCCGATGACCATTACACACTAGGCTCCACCCATTGACCAACTTGATTTGCTACCTACATAACTACTAACCACTTCCTTTCGGTTTGTTTAGATACATGTGTGTAGTGCTGCTAGTGTACGGTTTATATAGCAACATGACATCTTGAAATGTACGTGCGCCAGCGCTTTTTAAATTGTATTTAAATCAAATGATGCTGATATAATTTTCAATATATAGATTTCATCGGTACCCTTTCTCTGAGAAATCGCATGTATTGAAGTAAATGTGTGCTTCGATATTTAGTGTTGTCTTAGCTATTGGCATTTTTGTTTTGTACTTGTAGTTTCCAATTGCCTTCGTACTTTTGTTATAAACTAATTGTGTTTGCTTTCCATTCTTTGGCAATACAATTGTTATCAAATATCGAAAGTCTTTTGATAAACTTAACGCTTAAAACTAACGTGAATCGTAAGACAGGGAAGCCATTTCATTCATTTCAAAATAAACACGGATTGCTGTTTACATAGACCATCTCAACCCGTTTGTAATTGCTTTAAGGTAGCGCCGTGTGACGAGAGAATGGCACAGATGATCAGTAAATTTATACAACTCTGGAGAGATGTTATAAATATAAAGAGATAAGCAAGGTGCGTAAAGACAAGAGCAGACAGCTGTGAACATCGCTACACATCCAAAGCGAACATGTCCAGCGCATCTACAACATGCTAAACACACTAGTTACATAGCCAGCCAATGTTTATTTTAGATTCCTTTTAATCTTTGGCGTATTTGTTTTTGAAGTGAATGGCAGAACATCTCAAATCATTCAATTCCAGAACAAACAAAAAGTATGTAGAGTCAAGGGTATAATCATGTTAATCTCTGTCGGAGAAATATGCTCCTCCCACAAGGTGGTACGAGCGAGAAATGGTATCATTGGATCTTCCACGCTGACACTCCAAACTATTGATCAGTGCCTACGGAATCCGTGTGATTTCTATACGTATACATTTGTATGATATCACTAATAAATTTTAGTGGATTTATTATCGTTCGGTGTCCAGGATCTAATTGCTGGGGTGTTCGTGTATGCATTTTCGGCAAAGTACTTGTAGATGTAACCTGCTGTTTTGATCGGAGAGCAATTAAAAGCATTTGACAAAGTTTAGTCAACTCATTGTGATGTAGGTTATGTGAAAGAAGGTGTTAATTGATACCTTGTTGAGCATGTAATTCACAGCTTACATTGTATAAAGCGTAACTATGGGATGTGTATACACTAAACGAAGGAAAAGTGTACTTAGAAAGAAGTTAGATGTTGCATCTAATTCTAAGAAAACTTACTTGAAAAATACAAACACTGGGGGTGGAACCCCAGAAGACGAAGAAGAGACTGAACCTGCTCCACACTTAACAGAACATCAGAAGGAGCTTGTCTTTGAAACATGGAATATCATACAGGCGGACATGTCAAAGGTCGGGGTAGTCATGTTTATGAAGTAAGTAAACTTCTTTATATAAAGAAAGATATCTTAATCCGAGAACTCGACAGTTAAGAATAGAATCCATCACGCAATGCAATATGAGAATTGACATTTTTACTTTCACTGGGTGATAATACAGAACTAACGCGAAACTTTCAACGAAGGACTTTCAAAATGTCATCAATTTACTTGAAAGTCAATCCTATCTACATGTATACGGCACCAATTTATAAAGATTAAAATGAGTTACGTTGCAGGCGATGCCTTTTTAATGTGTAAAGGCTTTCAAAACGCTTACATGGAATAGACTCACGTCATAACATGTATTAACATCATATAACATTGTATAATATTATTACAAACAGTTAAACTAAAACATTTATCACACGATGATTTCGTAAACTAACGACAAAATCATAATAACTTTGGTGAAGAAAGTTAGAAAGTTAAGCTAAAGGTGAGCAGTCTTATACCAGTGCGTCCTTCTGAGGAGAGATGATGGTCACTTGCCTACATGAATCTGATGCACTGAATATAGGGAAAAGTTGGGCTAACAAAGTTTCATGGA
>JAUMGZ010238909.1:0-10718 GCA_032359645.1 Pododesmus macrochisma | reverse complement strand
CAACAACCGCATCAAACAATTCAGCACCAGAACAAACAATAATTACAATAATCTCAATGTGGACTCCACGAATCTACCATGCATTAGCCACTGGTGTCTACTCCGTGCAGCTTTGCTACGTCCGATATTTGTGTTTTCATTTGCCATTTGTGAATATGTATATACGTTTTACTCGTTTAATTTGTTATTGATATTTATTGTGAGTAGTTGATTGTTGAAATATTCAATAGTGCCACAAAGTGTATCAATTTAATTTGTATATGTATTCCTATACTAACGACTTTTTGTCCCATGCGGGAAAAGGGAAGGTTTAGACTTCATTCACCAGTTAAATAACACCGTTCGGTTTCGTGTTTGGTGACCGTCCTGAGTTGGTTCGCATAAATATCAAGTTTGGGGATTGTCGTTACGTCATTCTATTTCCATTTTATTCTGGTGCTGAATTGTTTGATGCGACAATTGTTGGTTTGTAACAATTGATTGTTTGTTTTTCTCCTTTGCACTTTCGTCAATATAAAAGTGACATATTCCCACGGTAACAGTAGAAAAGGTTTGCAATACACCGGAATGACATGGAAGCATTGCAGTGGGTGACACATCATGTGTAGCAGTAAACGCCTTCCATATTGCGAGCACCTGGTTTCGCTTCTAATTTTAAAAAGAAGTGTGTGATGTTCCTTTTTTAGTTTTTTTGTTTAATTAAGGTTTAACGTCACTTTTAAAGTATTTCACCGATATCGGGACAAAAGACCATTGGAGAACCCAAAAGAGGAGCGGCGACATGGAACGAGAAAGCAAAGCATTAAGGGTAGTTCAGAAAGAAGGATGAACCCATGCAACGGCGTTTCCGCCTACTCTTCTATCGACATTTGCACGTGAATCTTTATCGTGCTAGGGGTTTCCTTTTTTAGTTACTAAATGTATATTTTGTTATTTTCCATCTGTGACCCACGTTTTCCATTTGTTTACCAATGGACTTTGGGCTTTTGAATATCGTCTTGATTGAAACTATTAACTTTGTTTTATGCATCAGTGTTTATCCATTCTCTTTCAATAGGTCATCAGTGTAGAGTTTCTTGTCTTTTTCCGAACCATCACGCAGAGGTTACTGGCGGGACCAATCGTGTGAGGAATCACCTTGCATCCTCCGATTTTACAGCCCTTGATCGACCGGTCCGAAAAACCACATGTACAGCATTATATGGATGGCAGCCTGATCCGTCATCTATCTCTTGCGTTGAGCAATGTAATGAGGTAACACATAAAACGATAAAAGTATTGTTATTGATATAAATATGGGTACAATGTATATATTGGACTATGTATATGGACTGTAGACAGGTCATCTTGTAGTTGACGATTTTCATTGTTTTCTACGCAGTTGTTCCGTCTTTAAAAGGCAACGTTTCTTTAATTACAAAACTTATTTTTATTGTATGTATTCATTTTTAGGAAAGTATCAGTGATGGTTGGTGTGATGCTGTTAACAACAAAGATAGGTGTGAGTGGGATGGAGGTGACTGCTGCACATCGACCTCTTTCACGGGTTACGTGGAGCCCTTCCCAGCAACATGTACACATGCATGCACCTGCAAAGATCCAAACGCTCTGGAAAATAGGATAAAGAGAAAGAAAAAGAAGATTCAAAACAAGGAACTACGATCTCGTGCTAGAATGTACGAAGACTGGGACATCACTTAATAAAAGTGACAATACATTTTTATAGCTCGAGAACTTGGACATCTTTATTTTAGATGCACAATACAACATTTTGAATCTCAATGTGATGTTGGATAAACGTGTATGGCAGTGTAAAATATGGTAATGACTGTGGATGATGACTGTTCACTGAAGTGTTACATAATAATGGTCCTATTCGAGACATTGCTCTAAGTTCTACTTTGAAAAGTTTATCTAATCTCTTGTTACAAGTGAATCTAAATATATGTTGTTATATGCTATCATATATTATTTTGCGGTTTTAGGTATGTTTCTTAAACCGTTTGATTGTGTTTCCCTCGGTTTATTTGCAACAGAAGTTCCAAACTATATGAACGCGAGGCAAAATAGGATCACAAGCATTTAGTAAAACCGTCGGGATATATTCAATACCTCATAGATATCCATTTCATTTGACGTAAGGAGGAATACTGTTCCGGACTTTGACGGATGATTGTGAATTTCTTCATAACCACATCGTTTGAAATGTGAGGAGATTAAACGCATACACTTTCGTTGCCGAGTATCGGTAACCCTCTATTGACAACGTATTAGCAACAATCTTAGAGTGATCTTAATGTCTAGCCTTCTGTGTGTTCAATGTGTTTATGTCGTTGTTATTTATTTAATGTGCAGTCTAAAGATAAATTCTGTTAAGACAAATCATTGTTTATTTAACGTTTAAATCGTTTCGTTTTACTGATATCAACTGCCGTTGCATATATTTAACGTGTGATTGATTTTAATTTTAGTTTTAAATAGTTTGTATGATTGATAGACATAAAGTCATATTACACGTATTCATGATAATTCATTCAACAGAGAAGACAATAAGTTCAGTAATGGACAATGAACGAATATGCGTAGTAACATTTGAAGAAAAGAAATGCAAAAGTAATGGTTGTTTTACAACATTCAAAATGTTTAATATCCGTGGACACAAAGTGAAAACGCGTGAATCCTGTTTTGCAGTCTTATACCATTTTGTCACTTTAGAAAGTCACTTCGCTGCTGAATGTAGGATTGCAATGTACAATCGAGTAACATTTTCAAAATATAAGTCAATAAAACTACAAACGGATGAAAAACATGGACATTTTAACTGCCCTAATATCACAGTAACAGAAAAACATTTAACCGTGGTGTGTTTGTTCGTTAGAGAAAATACCTACTTAAATTACCGGAACATGATCTATGTCCTTATTATAATGAAATATGGATTATAACTTACTGCGGCCTAAAGGCCCTATTTGTTGCGGCTACTTATACTTATATCAATCATTGACTTATTTTTTCTGAATACCAAAACGAAAGACGGAACCACTGTATCATACATTTAAAAACTATGTACATACACTTGTTTTAAGAAAAAGTTCATTGTGAATATAAAATGAACAGTTGGATAGTTTGATGAATGCAACATGTTTAAACGTGCTCAGGCACCACATGACCGTAATATTCAAAAATATGTTTTGGTTAAATACAGACCATGTTTGTACCGTTAGAGTGTGCACCGCATATAATTTATTAATGTATACATTACTTTTCAGTTAATTAATTAACTATTCTTAAACGTGCTACTTTACAACATGCACGTCTTGTTTTCATATAAAGTCAACATCCTCATTCTTTTATTACATTCCCTTTTTTATTATTGCGCATTTGTGCAAACATGAAGCAGTCACATGTTGTATATACACAATAAATTACTTAATAGACATTTATATTTGTTTGTGCTTCTCCTCTTATAAATATCATATTTATCGGAGGCATGTTTCAGATTGCATGTTTGTATTATAAGAGGAAAAAGCCAATACTCTGTATGAGACACCTCCGTCCCGAACCCCAGATCTTGCTCGAAGCCGCCCTCATTTATGTTCGCTATACAAACAATTAATTACGTTCGCGTCGTTACCATTTAGTTTACTTGTGCTCCTGTCTGTGCATCTCCTCATGTTCGTCAATGATCTTACGTTCATGGGCTAAAACATCCTGATGTTATTGAAGGACAAAAACAACATCCAAACAATACTATACAACTGGGCTTGCCATGAATTGAGATGTACGAGCAATACAGATAGAAACTCTTAATGTATTGCAACAGTTGCATTAGAGACACCTATCAAACAGCAAAGACGTAGGTCCGACCAAGCTACCAACGTTCATCATTGTGCAATTTTGAATAAAATCTGGGTAAATGTGATGATTTGCAGACCTTTAATTTGTCAAAAACTAAGTTTATCTGTGCATTAATAAATTGATAAACTTGAATAAATGTAAGGTTTACATAGATGTACATAACAAAAACTTAAAGTTTTTAAATACTGGTAAATGTGATGATTTAGAGTCATAGACTTAAGGATAAGAGATAATAACATGACAGGGTACACCTTTGTGATTGTTTGAATACATATTCAATCACACGAAACAATATGCATATGCTTAATACCAGTCCTTGTGCATTTCATAGTTAATATAACAGTGTATTAAATGATATATTTACAAAAATGTATCTGTAATATCTAATGCAAAATGTACAACTGTTACAATATAATTAATAAAAGTACTATTAAATAATTACAAAAACCAATGTATACAAGCACAACAGCTATGAACTACACAAACAAAAGTAAATAATGAATAGATTTCAAAAATAAAAAAGGTGAGCATATTTTAACAGTATTTTTTTGTTGCTGCACTATAAACAGTGATTGTTGTTTTTATTATTGTTTTAAATAAATGTTTTTTATACAATTGCATGGTTTCTTCCTGTTAACATTAGTTGTACTTTTGTACAATGGATTGCTTCCTGACTACATTATTTGTCCTTTTTACAACTATTGCTTCATGAATGTACACAAAATGTCCTTCCTACATTCAATTGCTTCCTGAATGCATACAAGCTTTCCATTCTCCAATCAATTGATTCCTGGATGCACATAAGTTGTCTTTTTTACATTGGTTGCTTCCTGGGTGTACATAAGTTGTCCTTTTTACAATTGGTAGCTTCCTTGATGTACATCAGCTGTTTTCTATTACAATTGGTTGCTTCCCAAATGTACGTGTATTGTCCATATTGCAATTATTGCTTTCTGAATGCACATAAGTTGTCCTTTTTGCAATAATTGCTTCCCAGGTATACACAAGTTGTCCTGTTTACAATTGGTTGTTTTCTCGGTGTACATAAGTTGTTTTCTTTTACAATTGATTGCTTTCTGAATGTACGTGTATTGTCCTTCCTACAATTATTGCTTTCTGAATGCACATAAGTTGTCCTTTTTGCAATAATTGCTTCCAGGATGTACATAAAATATGCTCGTTTACAATGCAGTGCTGCTAGACCGTACACATGTAGTTTTTGTAATAGAGCTTCTTAAAGATAATGAAGTGCTATCTACTAAAGGATCTGAAGCGTTCATATGTTGGCCTTTTCCAATGACCTTCTTTATCAAACTTATACATCTAGCATTGCAGATATAACTAGCAAAGATAAACACTCCCTGTAGACAGTTCAGAATACTAACAATAAAGGTAAAGACGGAAACTGGAAATAACGCATCTAAAATCACAAACAACCAGGTTATACCCGTCAATACAAACAGCTTACCGTATATAACAAACTGATTTTGATGCTCTCTATTGCTGTCGATCTTCGGCCTTTTGCTAATTCCACGTGGTGTTATTACAAAGCAAAATATGTTAACAAAGCATACAACAAGAATTGGAATGACAAACGTTACTATGTGAGATACCATGTCGTCAATAAAGCATTTCGTTAATCCGTAGCCTAGCCCTTTGTTTTCAAAGAATAAACTGTAAGTTATAAGAATATTTAAAGATACCACAACGAATGGTAATCCATAAGACATTATACTATATTTCAAAAGCAAAGTGGTTTGATTGTAACCATTTAAAGAACAACTACTTCCGAAAACTCTAGACATATGAAAGCAGCATACACTCATGCAAAGGAAGGACGCTAACCAAAAGTAATGCAATAGTATTCCTATACTGATACATACAGGTGGAGCCCATTGGAACTGAACGAGAAACAGAAACAACTGTGCACAGAAGAGAGAAAAAGTCAAGTTCATGTTGTTCTTTCCTGGCAAGGTTCTGATTTGCGGAACAACTGTGTACGTCACAAATGTCAGCAGCAAACATGCCATAGATGTAAGCAAGCATATTAGGGTAAGATAGTAAAGAACTGTTTGTACATTTGATACTGTTTCTGCTGTAATAATAAAGTATCCCTTTAAATCTTCTGTACACACACGTGCTCGTCCACCAGATATAATTTCAAATTGATCGTAATGAATAACTAGTCCATTTCGCTTTAGTTTGAGGTTCAATTCATTAACCCGGAAGTCAAATTCACCAGGATCTAGAATAATTTGTTTGCACAAGAGTAATTTTCGAACTTGCGTAATTCGGATAAAGTTTTCATCAAAGTAATACAAGCTTTCCGGAAAAATTCTTCTGCAATAAGTGTTTTTGTCAAAAGCATGCAGTAGAGATGACGCACGCTGAGGGAGTAGTGTTGGGGAAAGTTGAAATGAAATGTTTTTATTCATATGAAGTACAAGTATCCGTGAGTAGATGAAATCCAGCAACGCCTTTTCAACTTGGAGACGGTTTACGGATTCTTCCATACGAAACTCTGCATTAAAAAAGAGTTTCATATTCGTGTCAGAAAAATTATGCCGTTCGCACGATTTTTGTACAAACACATCGACTTTTTCAGGGCGAAAGATTCCAATGACCATTGACAAGGTATCTAGAAAATTATGGATCACATCATGTAATAAAAAGGCAACATTGTCTGTGTTGAAGGTAACTGAGCCGGTCAATTCTACTGATATTGAAAACCGGAGATTGTTCGTCACTGTCAAAAGTGGAACGCACCCATCTGTGCCCAACCATTTGCCAGGATAACATGTTTGGTTACGGCATTCCTTCTGCAATGTTAACAAGATCATAAAATTATCTTCAACTAAATTATGAAATATATTTTTTGAGGTTATCCAAAGCTTAATATTTGCCAAATTTCTAAAAAATGTTTCTAGCTGTTTCAAAGGGATTTTACAGAAATAGTGTACATATTTCAAATAGGAAACCTGTCTACTAGTATTTCAAGGTTACATTAACTATACAATGTGCCCAAATATAGATGGGAGTTGAGTTGAGTTGTATTATGTTATTACAAAAAAATGAAATTGCAATACCTCTTTTTGCGTTGATTGCATACCATTATTCAGAAGCTGAAATGCTTTACTTACCTCGACTTGATCATACACTTGGTTCTCTGAACAAATTTGGCGATTCAAGTTTTCCTTTATTTTCCTTTCGGTAGGCATCACAAAAAGTAGCCTAATGCCCATATCAGATGTAGAAGTGGCTATCGCTGGTGGAATGAGTGGTGGGGGTAAGCGTATTTGCTTTTCAAATTGTTTGTGTATGGTTGTTTGTTTGACGATTCCATTACACAGTGCACAAAACCAATTCTTATATGGTAGCATAACACTGATTTTAGGTAGTGTGTAACATGCCCGCACCGTGTGTGCATCAAACTCTCGCCAATTACCCGTTGTATTGCAGGTGGATATAAAGGTTGCGTTTGAATACACCTCATTATTCATTTGACAAAATATGCTTCTTCCGTTAGTTTGATTTTTACTTTCTACGAGTTGAATATGATATTTTTGCGGAATCACATTTTGACATGCCAATGCAATATCTTGGTCTTCATTAAGTATATGTAATGTATCGTTAGACGTTTGGTTTAATGACTTACAGTACGTCACTTCCTGTGTTCTTTGAAATGCATAAAACTGATATTGAAAACCTTTCTGACACTTAGCATTGCCGGCTAAATCAAATATACCTTGCAGCTTTAGAATGTAGTTAATGTTTAATTCAACATCACAATCAAATTTTATGTTCATTGGTTTATATTCTCCTTCAATTGCACTATCAAAGTCACTGCACAAAAGACAATAGAAATTCTTGTAAAAGATCCCAGATTTTCCGAGGATAGGAACACTACCATACATTGTGTCGTCACCCTGTGTACATTTTTGTTCTAATGGTTCATACTTTTTAATGTTTGTCTTTTTCAAACATCCGTTGGTAACACGGAAATTCCGTCCAGCTTGAAATAAAGGTTTCATTAGATCTTCGAAGTAGGCGGTCGACAAACACTGACTTGTATATTTCAGAATAACATCTTGGCAGCACCGAGTTGTCTTGGAGTCCTCGTATAAACACGCTGGTGAGCATTTACAATAACGTCGTTCATGCGCAAACAAGATTACATCACGTGGAACAATGGTAGGAATATTGCATATGTCATCAATGCCTGTTGCTGCAATATATTTTATTAACACATTTGTCAAATTCACGGGTGTGTCTAATGTAATGGAATCGGACAAATTCATAACAGTTTGCTGTGCATTTAGTATCTCGGATAGGTAATCAGGCGAAAAAGACGTTATGTTCACAAAATATGATTTTGGAAACCCATTACTTGAAACTGAGTCAACTGTAGCATTGGCGTCGATAAACTGGTCAAACCTATCATTTTGTCTATTACATAGGTAGCAAAACACGTTCTTGTATGGACGTGTTCCTGCAGAAGTGCCGTAATGTAAACAGGCGTGTTCTAAGTAATCATCATATGGTGTCCAAACTTCTGTTACATTGCATCTGCTCACTTCCGGTTTACTGTTGCTACTGTTAGTCACATTCATCATATAACAGAAGATGTTCTTATGTGTACCATACTTAACGCTGTATGTAGATTCACAGGCCTCTTTAACTGTCACCACATGGTATTGTCTATTCCCTTTAAAGAGAAATAATATACAAGTATAGCCCTGTGACGAGGTTAATATTTTACATTTATAGCTTTTGATGTTTGCGGTTAGTTGTTGAGATGATTTACAGCGCCATGAAGTGTATTTATTAAATTTTTATATGTGTATGTTTGTATTTAAGACTTCCAGTGTCATGCGGGGATGGGAAGGTTGAGGCCTCATTAACCGGTTTAACCACACCGCCTGGTTTCGTGCTGGGTGACCGTCGCTCCGCATGGATTACTAGTCTTGATGTTTGTTGTGATGTCGATTCAAATAATAACATTCCAGTGCTTCATTGTTTGACGCAGTTATTGCTTGTTTGTCAATGTCTCTCGTTCTGTTGATCCTATTCATACTGTTTGTTGGATGAGATCGATACGTAGTTTTATTGACGAAGATATAATATCGACCAAGTGCGATATAATTAGATATCAAAATTATATTATAAGCTGACAGTTAGCCTACACGAAATCCCACCTATACTTGCACAACTTAGTTGTTATACCAGTGGAAATAAGCTCCGAAAAGCATTAGTAAAGATGTAAATACAAAAAAACGAAGACGATATTCTAAAGCCGTAAGTCTATGGACATGGACAAACAAAAAGAAAACCTTTGACGCAAACAGAAAAAATAACAAAAAGTACATTTATGAACTAAAACGGAAACATCACGAGCTTTTATTATAAAACTAGAAGCGATATGGTAAGCGTTTCCTGTTACACATGTGTCATCCGCCGCGATGATTCCGTGTCATGTCGGTATATGGTAACCTTTCCCACTGTTACACAGAAGTATATGTCACCACAAGCATACGAAAGAGCAAAGGAGAAAAACAATTAACAGGATAGGGATAGAAGCAGCCTCATTGTCATGTAAGTAGCAGTAGAGATATTCAGACACCCTAAGACTTTGCTTTTTTTAAATTATGGCTTAACGTCACTTCAAGAGTATTTCACAGATATCATGACAAAAGATCAAAGGAGAAAAAACAAAACGATAGTATAAGAAGCGGCGACAGGAACGGGAAATCAAAACAATAGATATAGATCAGAAAGAAGGATGAGGCCATGCAACGGCGTTTCCGCCTACTCTTCTTTCGAACTTTACATGGGGATCTTTACCGTGCAAGGCGGTTTATAGTCCCAGGGACGTGTTGATCTTTGTCTGGCCTCTATTCTTAAACCTGTCTGAAGTGGGTGACCCTACCTGGAACACAAGTTCCGCCTGCACCACTCTCCAGGTCATCGAGACACTCACAACACGATAAGGTGTCAAGCATCGGGAAGTTTGTGAATTTGCAGACCAGATACTGTGTAATAAAACAATCAAATACACAATAATGACCAAACGAACGGCCTTATCACATGGTAGTTACAACGTATGGTTAACAAATACTGAATATGTGTATCATACCCGCTTGGTTGTTCACTGATGATTTACCAAGATGACTAATAAGTTGTCCTGATTCCTGTCCACGTCCACTAGAAAGTGTTCCACTTAGTTGTTGTTGCTCAGAAGTCTGCTCTTGGCGTCCTTTTCATGAAAAATATAATTAATGTAATGATTTGTTTGGTGAAATTAGTTAGTACGAGTCGTTGCATTGCATATGAAAACTTATTGCTGATGATAACAGACAATCAGACGTAAAATATGCAATTTTGTATGATTTGTGTAGGTACAATGAATGCTTTAGATTGATGACAGCATACAAGTCTAATGTAATTATCTGATTGGTGATAATGTTTTTCTTTCTTTCGTCAGGGCGGTTTACTCATCTACTGATGAGAACTGTTTTAAGAAATCTATTTTCACTCGTTACTTCCCGCCGCAAACGCATACCAGGTATTCCAAATAGGGCATATTATTACCATTTTGGGGAAGTAAACTATATATACTGTGCAAAATATACAATCTGAAACATACCTCCAATAGATATGATATTCATAAAAGGAAAGCGTCTATACCCTGTGTTAGATACCCCCGACTTGAACTCAAGATTTAGCTTCGAAGCAGTCGTAATTAATGGAAGCTATAGGGAAAATGTATTTAGAATAGACAAGTCTTCGATAAATCAAAGCTACAGAGGGAAGGGGAAATCACGATTGTTATTATGTACAAAAACCACACCCAAACAATAATA
>JAUMGZ010238898.1:0-10720 GCA_032359645.1 Pododesmus macrochisma | reverse complement strand
AGAATGCTGGTTACAGCTTGTTTGAGCAGCCAGACAGCCATGCCAATAAGAATGCTGGTTACAGCTTGTTTGAGCAGCCAGACAGCCATGACAATAAGAATGCTTGTTACAGCTTGTTTGAGCAGTCTGACAACCATGGCAATAAGAATGCTGGTCACAGCTTGTTTGAGCAGCCAGACAGCCATGACAATAAGAATGCTGGTTACAGCTTGTCTGCGCAGCCTGACAGCCATGACAGTAAGAATGCTGGTTACAGCTTGTCTGAGCAGCCGGACAGCCATGCCCAGTAAGAATGCTGGTTACAGCTTGTTTGGGCAGCCTGACAGCCATGACAGTAAGAATGCTGGTTACAATTTGTTTAAGATAGCAATGCTAAAAAAATGCTGGTTACATTAGTCCTTGATATTAATTTGTTAGCAGGTACCTTAGCTAGGATGTCCACCCTTTTTACAATATTAATGTAATAGTAATTCTACATTGATGTCATGTGTTTTTGTAGGGTAAGCCACTAAGATATAACTTTAATCCTCATAATTTGTTAGCAGGTACCTTAGCTAGGATGTCCACCCTTTTTACAATAGTAATGTAATAGTAATTCTACATTGATGTCATGTGTTTTTGTAGGGTAAGCCACTAAGTTATAACTTTAATCCTCATAACAACATTAAAAGTCTCAGAGATGCCATCATGTCTTGTTGTTATTTACATTTTTAGTCCATCTGGATCTCAAAAATCCGTCATCCGTCGTCAACTTTTCACATCTTTGACTTCTTCTCAAAAATTATTAAACCAATTTCATCCAAACTAGGTAGGAAGTATCCCTAGGGGGTGGGGATCTGATTTGTTGAAATGAAGGGGCTCAGCCCCAGGGGACGCTATTTTGGGGGCCTAAAGGGGGACAATTTGACAACATTTCAAAAGTCTTCTAATAAATTATAAACTAGAAAGCTTAGAGCTTAGTGTTTTGATATGTAGTAACTTTTTAGGGCATGGAAAACCTACTTTGTTCAAGGCGTGCCACTTCGTTCTAAAATAGGTTATGCATTTTGGGGTCAAAGTTCAACACTATATTTTATAGCAGATATGTTTACTATGCATATTTTAGACTTCTTTTCCAAAACTACTGGACTAATTCATCCAAACTTAAAAGAAAGCATCCCTACTAGATAGGGGTTCAGATATGTTCAAATGATGGGGCTCTGCCCCTCCCCCAGGGGGCATCCCTTTGGGGGGCCCAAATGGGGAAATTTGGAAAAAAAATTCTTCTGCAAAATCTTCTTATAAAACAGAAGGCCTAGTACTAGTGCTTAATGGTTTGGTATGTATTTAATTTTAGAGCTTGGAGAAATATGTTTGTTCAAGGCATGACCCTGCAAATGCCAAATATTTACTTTAATAGGCCTATTTCAACCAGGTGGATGTTAAGGCACAATGAGCCTCTTGTTTAATTTTTGTTTGTCCTCAATGTTGTTGTTATTTAGTGTTGAATAATATCTGATATTTCATTGGCTTGTATCCAAACAAATTCAAGATTTTTCTCTATAGATGATTCATATATATATATATATATATGCATACATACTTCAACTGTACTTCAACTGTACAACCTGATTATTACGTAACCTGTACCTATATTTACCTGTATACACAATTGCCTGTATGATCAGGTAAGATTGTGCACCTTACATATAATTACTGTGTGGTAGTGCAGTTACAGTTTTTGCTCTTTATCTGTCAACAGCTCGCTCAAAGGATAGCAAAACTCATTTAAATTACATTTTGTATGTAGTAAATATATGTATCATAATCAACAAAACATGTTTACTGAGGTTCAGTTCAGGATGTAGGGTGATGGATAATGATGGTGACAGGTGTAACCTAATCTAAATAAAATTAGACTGTATATTCCCCTCCCCAACCGTACATTCCAATACAGGATCTAACAACACCCCCTCTGAGGTCACCTCAGCATGACCTTTGCTCTCTTAATTAGCCAAAGGTCAAGGGTACAACCTTTCTGTTTGTCAGTACAGATATACACTGTGTACATGGCAATAGAACATGTTGTATACATGTATTTACAGCTACCTGCATACCTTTACCTATATTCTATTAAACAGTTATTATATTTATGTAATAGTTACCGAAAAAAAAAATGCCTCAGTATTATATATGGCATGTGCCCAGGGTTTCAAATCCATGAACACTGAGTAACGAGGTCGGTAACCATGGTAACCGACTTACATCCCTACCTACAACCAATATATACAATCTATTAACATTAGAATGCAGCCATCGTAAACAATATACAAGTACATGAACTCGAGAAAAGTTCTGAGAATATGCATGCAACTCTTTCTAGCTTACGTCCATCCATATTTACTCTCAATCCCCCTATCCCAACCAAAATTAATCATTTATCATTTGTTTAAAATCTTGGAACATATAATTATGCGTTACACTCCACAAAATCCCATGCTTCAAAACTTCAAGTAAATGTAACTTCTGCTTCTTGAGTATGACTGTTAAGTAGAGTGTAATGGTTAGCAAGTAGAAAGGATTTATTGGTGTACACGGTGATTGTCCAAAGTAAGGGGGTTCAAATCCGTATGTAGCCCTGATCTATTTTATACAATGGTGTAACGTTTACCAATCAAAGCATTTCATTGATCTAAATCCACCTGTGTATATTATAAGAACATTGTGCATTTCTGTTCTGAGTATTAACTATTCATATGTCACGGGGATGGCGTCCTGTTCCAACTACGGCTCTGATAAATTCTTAATTCAAGTGGTCAACCTGTTTGAAGACTATCAAAAGGATAAAGAAAATGATGATATCTTCACAACAAAAAACACTGTTGTGCCGTCCTGACCAAAAGAAACCAGAAATTCTAAATATAATTGGAAAGACAGTTCACAGTACAGACATGTCACCTGAGGGAGGTGCAGGCGAAATGGGAGGGGTTTGATATGATTTTATATTCTCTAATGGTTGTGTCAACTCATCACACCTCCGCACCTGCATGTCAACTTTGAAAGGGAGATTTGAAGGTTCCTTTGGGGGATTTAACATTGTGGTAAAATTGATAGTAAAATAATTATTTTTTCACGGGGAGATTATATTTTGCGTAAATGTGCTAGCTGCGTTATTTTAGTCTGAAATAGGAATCATGGAATGAAGACTTAAATTGGCAGGTATTGCACCTCCCTTATGAGAAACATCATAAATTTGATGCATGCGCCTTTAAATCACCTTTCTATATTTAGAACACAACAGTCTGTTAAACATGTTAATTCACATGTCAGACAATAAAAAGAAATAGGATCAACAGAACAAAGGCTATTGACTAACAAACAATAGCCTTATCAAAAACTCATCATTAGAATAAACGTGCCAACCGAAACGGCATTTAAAAATGACATCAAATCAATCAAATACCAGTAGTAAGTCATGTATAAAAATAAACATGATGTAATAGGTATTAGGTAAAGATTTACAATTTCTTTAGGGTTGTACCAAAGAAAATTAACTCCATATACAAAATTAATAATTATATAGAAACACATGATGCAATAGGTATTAGGTAAAGATTTACAATTTCTTTAGAGTTGTACTAAATGAAAATTACCTCCATATACAAAATTAATAATTATATAGAAACACATGATGCAATAGGTATTAGGTAATGATTTACAATTTCTTTAGGGATGTACCAAAGAAAATTAACTCCATATACAATAATAAAAAAACACATGATACAATAGGTATTAGGTAATAATAAACAATTTCTTCACCCTATAGTATAGGATGTACTAAATGGAGCTTAACTCCACTGTGATTGTCATTTTAGTCCAATTATAGATACCGGTAATTATTTAAAATGATATTGTCATCTATGTATCAATTTTGTAATAAAGATAAACTTACTATATTTTTTTTTGATAAACAATGAAACAATACGTCTATTGCTCTCTAATTAGGTTTCTATAAATCAATTGTCTATGAGGTAAACCCATACATACGACAGGCCTGGTTGCTCGGAGGTAGAACATTTGCATCGTGATCCGGTACATTTCGTTTCCCGGCCTTCTCAAATCTAAGACGTTAAAATTATGCAATCCTCTCGCTTCCTGCTAAGCGCCCAGCATTACTGGGTATATAGGAGGAAGACTGGTTGGCTCGGTGTCAGGATAATGTGACCGAGTGAAGTATCATGTACAAATTTACATGCACAAAGCAACCAAATACATATAATCTATATTTAAAAGGACATAAATTGTCACTTAATATGTATCCACATGTCAACAAATTGTTCATTTGGTTGGTCTGAGCCCAAGATCCTTAGAATTATATGGAACAAGAGTAAATTGAATACAATCTAAGAACTGTCTTTTTATAATCTTTTAAACACATAATATATTTCTCTTCGGAATATATAACATATCCCATTTAAAATATTTTCCATGCCAAAGGATTCATCGGTTCTGTTTAAAACAAGGCCCTTTTTTCTGTCTTTGTTTCTAAGACGGTATGATTCATATAATTTTGACCTTATTCAGTTTCATTTGTGTTTACGCAAGAAACATTACGTAGTCCAGAAGAAACGATCATTTTGATTGGCAGAAAAGCTCCAAAAAGGCCAAGCAATCTTAATCGACAACATACAGTACATTGTAGAACGTTACTCTATGAAGATTTGGTTAAAATGGAATTAGTAAACCAAGGGTCATAATTTGATAGGGTAATAAAATGTGTTAATACCTAGAGCTTTATGTTTTTGTATGTAGTCCTTGGGGCATGGAGACCTATAATTCTTCAACATTTCAAACAATGGGCCTCAGTCTTTAGGGGGCACCACTATGAGGCTAAAAAAGGAAAATTTTACCACCAACAAAAAAAAATATTTCTTAACTTAAAGCTTACATATACCGGTATGTATATATATATATATATATATATGCAGTAACCTCAGAGCATGGAGAAAAAGTTTATTCAAAGCATGACCTTCGGTTTAAAAAAAATGGTTAAGCATTTTGGGGTCAAAGTTCAATACTATAAGAAATATGTCAACTCTTCAATTGTTCCACTTCTGCACTAATACAGAACCAATTTCAACTTAAATTGGTTGCAGACATCCTTCAAAGATATTTCTTGTCTTTGACTCTTTTTTATGACACTGACTTATGATGATGAACATATATTAAATAAGGGAAAAAAACAAGAAAGATAATCATTAAAAAGACAATTGACATTGAACCAGAGGAAACAAGTCTGCTATATGCCATATATTGCTGTCCTAGATTAGATCAGTCAATAATTTCATAATTATAAACTGTATCATCAGCATTATATATATTTACATGTATATACTTGCCAACTTTTCAAAATGTTCATGGGGGAGAAATCATGTGTCTTAATCTCAAATTGTCTAAAAAGTTTCTTACAATGCATGCTACTTTACATATAACATTTTAAAATGACATACTTTTTTGCTTCATGCAATGATGATAAAAATTTGACTTATGTGACTTGAGATTAAAACAAGATTTATGGAATACTGAAGATGTGAAAAGTCAAAAATGAGGGTCAAAATTGGAGTCTCCCTCTTAAGTAGGAAGAATTAGCAAGTATGTATAAATGAATGATGATACTGTTCTCAAACTATGATGAATATGTGTAATAATTAATTTATCTTTTGAGTAAATATCTACATTTGTACCTTAAATTATTTCACTTAATTTTTTCTTGACAGTGATCGATTCTACTGGAAAAGTGCCGGCCGGAATACTCAATGGAAATATGAATTGGCTGGGATCGTTTGACGAATGTATGAGTGTTGTTTCTAATGTAACCTTGACACATGAAGCATTTAAAGGTCGCTACTGCAGAGTGAACTTTCCATTAAAAGCAGGCGGCCAAATGGTAGGTTTGCATTTTGTCGGGATGATAACTTAAAAAGCAAATGGTCACACAAAGGTAACAAAGGTGTGTGTGTGTGTGTGTGTGTGTGTTGCCTTAGGGCGTGCGCAAAACTATATTAATTTTGGACATTGTCTGCCAAATGTCGAGGTCACCATTGCTAAAAATAGAATTTTCCTTGTGTGTGGTTTGTCTGGAAGTAACATAAAAACGAACAAGAACAAAAAGTTCAAACTCGGTTAGTAAGTTGCCCTAGGTGATTTACAGGACACTATTTATTTTGGGTTTGGTCTGCAAACGGTCAAGGTCACCAATGCTTTAACTCGGATTTTGCTAATATGTGGCTTGTACAGATGGTAACTTAAAAGCAAATCCTCACACAAAGATCAAACTTGGTGTGTGGGTTGCCCTTATGAAATGTACATATCCCTATTGAGTCTGTGCTTGGTCTGCCAAAGGTCAAGGTCACCATTGCTAAAAAGAGAATTTTGCTTTTGGTTGCTTTTCCAGATGATAAGTTGAGAACAAATGAGGCCAGAAAGTTTACACTTGGTGTGTGGGTTGCACTAGGAGATGTACAGACCCCTTTTGATTTCAGAATTGATTTGCCAAAAGTTAAGGTCACCATTAGAATTTTACTTGTGTGTGGCTTGCTAATCCTTGGCACTATAATGTAGTAGTGGGCATGGAAAACAGGCTACACATTTTGGATCAATGTTAAACACCCAGTATATTATAGATAATATGTCAACTTTTCACTTTTTCTGTGTGTTCACCTCGTGTCAGTACACTGGTGAAGAGAATCTACGATTGCGGGTTCGAATCCTGGTGGCGCCATATCCTAAGACGTTAAAATTGGGCACTCTTCTCGCTCCCTGCTTAACACACAGCGTTAATGAGTAGGAAAAGGACTGGTTGGCTCGGTGTCAGTATAATGTGACCGAGTGAAGTAGCATGTCAATGTATCTGCTGCGTGATATTTCAGTGAGACAGCACTATAAAGTTGCTATAAGTGTGCACTGTCGCAAGCAGACACTGTCTCCATATGACCTATTCATGAGTTAAAGGAACGCTGAACCCCAATAAAATAAACAAACAAACAATAACATTGTTCCCAGTCCACTGTTGAAACAAAACTTCAACAGCTCACCTTAAAGTTCA
Organism: Pododesmus macrochisma; assembly: GCA_032359645.1. Lineage (NCBI taxonomy): Eukaryota > Metazoa > Mollusca > Bivalvia > Pectinida > Anomiidae > Pododesmus > Pododesmus macrochisma. Next base: position 3,636 of record JAUMGZ010238898.1, on the reverse strand, counting down.
TTTTAGCTACCATTGTGATATAATGTTGGAAACATTGAACTATAGTTCTGGTTTGACCTCATCAACACTTCTCTGAAAATCTTTTAAGAGATCATGGTGTTATACTGTGTTACAGACAAAATTATTTTAAGGTGAGCGTCATGACAACTTTGGTAGATGGAAACAAAGTGCAGTGATTTAACTTCAAATTTTCAAAAGTCCCCTGCACCCTTTTATTTTGGAAATTTTGAATTTTTGCAAAAGGATTAGCTTGAACCACCATAAGTTTTTCTCTTTAATGCTATTTAGGTTATAAAGCAGCTCAGTGATATAACAATGATATTAAAACACTTATAATTAAGTGAATGTTGTATCCATCACAGGTGTACAATAACTTTGCACGTATAGTTTACCTCTTCATCATTGTGCAAATAGTGGACACGTCCATTTTAGAAAAAATAATGGCTGAAATTTGCAGTGGAACATGCATTTAGAAGGCAGTTAATTTATACTAAAATTCATTGAAATGTATGTTTACAATCTGTAAATATATTTGTGTTCTACAGGGGCCATTTGGTGGCGTGTCTCCAGGAATTAATATTGGTATGTGTTTCCCAGATAGCTGTAATAATGTAGATGTCGCCAACTTTATAAATGCAAGTAAGTTAAACTAAAATAAAAGTTTAAATGTTCAATAATCAATGATAAATTGTTTTAACATCACTTGCCATATTTATTAAAGTTGGGTTGCAAGAATTGCTATATGAAGTTGATTTATGAGGATTGGTTGGACAGATGCATACTTGATATCTGCTTTTTAATACATTTACAATAAGCATTGCTTTCCTTAAAATGACACTACTTGTGCTATGGAAACAATGAATTCTGTGACGTCATGATTCAATGCACTTCTCTGTTCATTCGTTGGAACATTCCATTTAACGTAGGGTTGACCGCTAAAATTAAAAAACAAAAATTATTCAAGCAGATATCTATTTTTAGTCCATCTGAAAAGGTCCAAGGTGGACTTTTTTCATAAAAATCCTGTCTGTCGTCAGTCCGTCGTGAACTGTTCACATTTTTGACTTCTTTTCCAAAACTACTGGACTAATTTCATCCAAACTTGGAAGAAGTTATCCCTTAGGAATTCTTAGATTAAGTAGAAAATACCAAAAAAACAAAGAGGATATTCAAACTTAAGTCCATGGACATGGGCAAATTAAAGGAAAATGTGGGATGCACACAGAAAAAACAAACCAAAATACAATTGTTAACTAAAAAGGAAACAGCATAAAGTGAAACCAAGTATCTGCAGAGTAGCAAGACATTTTCGCCAACAGTGATGTTTCCAGGTCACTAATAAAAAAAAGTTTGTTAAAATATACCTCCGATGAGACTTGTTTTTTTAAATGAAGGCAAACCAACTTCAGTGGTTAGTTTGAGATCTGCTTTATTTTAAATAAATACCAAGAACCCAAGTATACCATGAAAACTGAGTTTGACTGCATGTAGTTTTTATTAAAATTTCTTCAGAATTAACTTTAGACGAAAAGCCAAAGCTTGCTCTAGATGTGGCTCAATAAGTTATAGTTTTTTTAAGCAGAAAATTTAGTGTGTACTGCATGTGCTCAGTAAGATTTACTAAGATTATATATTTATTCATGTTTTTTTCAATTACACTGGACCCATGTTTTTTGTTTGCAGTTTTATCTCTAGTACCAACAGGCAACACAACATTAAGAGCTGATAGAACTAAGACTGTATGTATGCAGGCGTTTGAAGAACGAGAGTATGACACCAAGGCAACAGCTGTTCTGTGAGTTGATCAATTTTTTCAAATAAATTATCCAGCGCGGTGGCCCAATGAATAGGGTGTTCGCTTCATTCTGGTAGACTGGTGCTAGAATCCCAGGTCTTGGGATTCAATTTCGGTCGCTTCAAAACCTAAGACGTTAAAATAAGGCAATCTTCTCGCTCCTACTAAGCGCTCAGCATTACTGGGTAGATGAAGGAATACGGGTAGGCTCAGTGTCAGGATTATGTGACAGAGTGAAGTATGCTATCAATGTGTGCGCAGCATAATATTTCAGTGAGAAAGCACTATAAAGTCGCCATAAGTGTGCACTGTCACGAGCAGACACTGTCTTGATATGACCTATACATGATTTAGAGAGACATTTAACCCCAATAAACAAACAAATAGATTAAGAGATGACTTACAAATATATACACACAAAATAAGGGCACTTAAAGCTTTCACATGCAAGTCAAGATTTTCATGCTACCAATTTCTTGTATTGATAAATCAATATACTTTATTGTCTCTAAACATCAACACTCCTCATAAAAGATAACTCATAACAACCGCAAAGTCAAACTAAGCTTGACAAATTGCTTACATGATAATACTTCAACTTAATAATAACTGTAATATTACAGCCAATATTTTATTATGACAAAATATATATAAACACAATGTTTAATAATTAAAATAAGTTAGACAAGAAACTAATGTGTTTTCCCAAACACTCAAAATAAAATAAGGGCCGGAAAAAAGGTAATATTTAAAAACAAATTACAGTGACGATATAGGGCAAGGATTACGACTTTAAAGGTGCAGCTTTTATTATTTTGACCAATTTTAGGATTTTGAGATTTAATCTGTCTTAAAATATATACCAAAACCATAATGTTGTTAGTATTTCGGCCATCTTAAAACTTTCAACCATCTTCTAATAAAGATGAAAAATGAACATTTGTAAAGTTACTTCTAAATTTTTTCTTGAAAACAATATGACCTGACTTTTACTTAAAATTTAAGTGAAGCCTGAAATTAGCCTCCTGGTGAGTTGTTTTGTTCTTAATAAAATGATGTTACATTTTCATTTTCTGTCCCTTTTTCGGTCAATATAGGGTTGTCATCAGTTTATTTATTGTTGTGATGGTGGTTGCTACTGGATACGACCTCATTGTGATACAGTGGCCACAACAGATGATGAAAGAATACGCTTCTATGGAGGGAGATGGCGATTTTGCCCACAAGGTTTCCCATGACAATGAAGCACAGCCATTACTTGGAAATTCCACAATCATCAGATCAGACTCACAACCAGGTTTTTAGATACTTTTTAAATGAATAATTGAATTTCACCATTCAAAGAACATAACAATTTTAAACTGAATATTTCAACGTAAAATTTATATACAAATTTATATACAACCCGGTTGTTTTTAACTGAATAATTGAAGTTCATCATTCGAAAAAATGTATCAATTTTGACTTGAATATTTCAACGTAAAATTAAGATATTTCCGAACAATATTTTAAACTAACATTTATTCCTGGTTTGTTCATTTCATAGATTTTAAATTCAACTGCAATTTGTTATTAATGCATATCTATCCCTATCAATATTTTAATTACAACATTTACTGCAGCTATTGAAATTTTGAAATATGATGATGAACTAAATTGCATTTGAATAAATGTTCAATTACAACTCTGTTCAATAAATCAACTTTTTTCACCAAATATAGGAATAAAACGATTGTTTCCAATGTTACGAAAAATTTAAAACAATTAAATTTCGTTTTTTAATTCATGAGTCATTAGTGTCAGTCTTTTTCATTGAACTTGGAGGATATAGCTAGATATTT
>JAUMGZ010238887.1:0-10720 GCA_032359645.1 Pododesmus macrochisma | reverse complement strand
CCCTCTCTCTCTCTCACTCTCTCTGTCTCTCTCTCTCTCCCGCCCTCACCCTCTCTCTCTCTCTCTCTCTCTCTCTCTCTCTCTCTCTCACTCTCTCTCTCCACTTCTAGTTTGGTATTAATTTTCATCTTTTCTTCTCCGGTTATCCCATGTACCCGCAACTTCCTTTTGAAATGCCGACAAATCTTGACAATTGTGTGATTGTTTTTGATAAGTATTCTTGAATTGGAGGAAATTTTGGATAAACATACATGCAAGTTGAAACTATAATAATAGATAAAATACAAATTATATTAATGTTTTATTGTATTTATTTAATTACAATCAATATCGTGTACAGATGAGACAAATACATAATATGTATGATGAATGTGATACAGCTAATGCGCATGTTAACGCATGCGCGGTCTGTGAATGTATGATTTCCTGTTCCGGTATAGAAAACAACTTCATATTAATATATTAAATAATAGTAAATTCGTGAATACTTGTAAATCGGGTTTGTAAATTTGTTATGAGTAAATCTTCGTTAGTTTACAGAGTTTAAAATTATCTATATATCTCCAGTCAAGGCGCCAAGAAAAGCAACTTAAAAGATATAAACACTACTCAAACTAATTAGAATTTGTACATTCTGCAATCTAAGATTTCGATCTTAAAATTTGTTTAAAAAAACCCTACATTTTGAATTAAATTTTATCTTTAAGGCTAAAATCTGTATTTAAATTTATAGTGATCAGAGTAATGTGGTAGTACAACGATATTTCCATCACAGCATATTTTGCTTTTCGCTGCCAGCTGCCAAAATGTGTGTATTTTACTTCATTTATGTTATTAATGTAGTATATGTGCGAGTTGAAAATACATACTTAAACTTAATACTGTGTTCAGTTCTTGTCTTGTAATATTATGTCTCAAATAACTACAATTTTACTGACCAACAAATATATTTCGCTCTTTATTTTGAAACAAGAATGTAAATCATATCCCTTAACTTGAGAACCTATAAATAACTATACACGATTGAGGAGATCTATGGATCAATGTTCATGCGATAAGAAGTCTTGGTGATATATAATTTTTAATACAATCACTAAGTCCTGTGAAAGTATAACATTATATATGTTTTCTTTACTTAGAAGATAAAATATAACCTTGTGATTACAAAAAAATGTTTAATTATAATTTATAAGGATTTTGCTTATTCTGATTCCGTTATTCTATAAAAGATTAGTCTAGATTTTGATATAAAGAAACTAAAAGACATCCAAGTTTAAGATGTATAAGAATATAAGGCTTTAAATGTAAGCGTCTTTGAGACGTTGACATCAATAATCAACTTCTGCCAGACGCTTATTTACATTCTAAGATTGAGTAAATAAGAAATATTGAGATTCCATTTGTAGTATGATTTGATTTAATTGAAGGGAAGGTCACTCCTGTCTTTGATGCTGTCTATGATTTCAACGCATTCTTGAATTGATTAAGAAACATCAATAAATGACGGAGAACCGACAATAACATTTTGATTACAAACTCGTCCATGTTTGATCTACATTAATAATATAGGGATGGCATATAAACATGAAACACGACATTGTGTGCATGCCTTTCTCAAAGTTAATCCTTCCAACACTAGTGGCTGCTCTCCTCTCTGTCAGATCTCCTTACAAACAATGAACACATATATCTTTGCACGCTTCGATATTCCTTGCACACAATATTGCATTTCCCTTCATGCTTTTGTCAATCTTTCATGCACACTACAGTCAATTTTCTTGTACACATTCGTCAATAGTTTTTGCAATCATTAGTCATTTTCCACGTAAAATGTTAGCTACACACTTGCTGATAAATTTTCACTTGCGATTTTTTTTTTATAAAAAAAGAAGTCAAATAGGCATATGCATCGATCCATATTGATTCAGCTTTAAAAAAATTTAAAAATAATTGCGAGTTATTTTGATTTTTAAATTACTGAATAAATGTAAACCAATGATGACTTTTAACCCTGATGTTGGCGACCTCGAGTAAATGTTTTTCATGAAAATATCCAAGAATCTTGATTTGAAGATATTTGAATTTTCATTTCTTCAATGGTGCTGTTGCTATACCCAAGTTGTAAAACAGTAATGTTAATAAAATATATGTCTTAATAAAATATCAGATCAAAGCACTATAGGTTAAAGACATTTTTGATATTCAGAGCCTTTTCCATATGTTAGTTTTTCCCCCTCCATTGTTATCGATATCCTTAACATAAACATTTTAAACTCTATGTTCACAACGAGGCTTCAGACAAAATCGTTAACAAAGTTTTAGTACGTGTACCTATTCTTGAGAAGTGAAAAATGAGAAAATAACAAAAACGTTATTTCTAAATGCATGCACCCGTTTCCGTTCATCACTAATTCTCTTTGTACTTTCTTAATGAGCACCATTGCTTTACTTTTACTCTCTCGCTCTGATTGGCTGTTTGTTTTTACATTCCTACTTTCACTTTGATTAAGTCTACTTTCACTTTGTACATGTTTACTTTCACTTTGTATCCCATTTGACTTGTACTCACTTCAGTTATACAGTTAATGATATAATACAACAATAACAGACAAAAGTACATCAATGAACGTGAATACTGTATGTAAAACTGTCACAAATTCCTTATGTCTTGTTTAAACGTCTAATTAAATCTATATGTCCGAAAGTGTATGTCCGAAAGTAGGAATAAAAAATGTTGTGATCAGTACCGCGGTATTTACTTTGTTAGCCTATTTGGGCATATTTAAAAAAAATTCTTGAACAAAATTTTAGAAATATGCTTAAAAACATTGATTGATTTTATCTTCCAATTTTTGAATCACAGCTTATATGAGCCTAATGAGTGTTATGATAAAGTAAAATTAGCATTTAAACTTTAAACATTGTGAAAGGGTTCGCAATACTTTTAGCATCATCGTAAAAATAAATCAGATTTCTAAAAACAAATGTCTTCTTCTTCTTTAATCAATGGCAGTTTTTAAGACCTCCCATAGGAGCAATTCTAAGCAAAATGTCCGTTTAAACAAGGAACTTTGTTATTGTATGATAAATGCTAGTTTACACACTTTGTAAATGAAATGTAGTTTTTCCACCAATGAGAGACTGATTTTGATCATTTATATACATAATACATTTTGTTACCAACACGGTAAACATTTAAACATACTCCATAACTGTGCGCAGACTCTTTGCGCGGGGTGGATACTTCCTGTTACATTCAAGCATTGAGCAAATTGGTCCCATTTGAAAACTCCTTCCTTTGCATTTCATTAAACTATCACCAATGTTTACCGCTGCTTCGTTTTTTAAAAGTACCTCGTAACACAACAATGTCTTGTGTACTTCAAGTGTGTTGAACTTTTAGTTTGTACAGATGAACATTCCGTCTTAAGCGTTGTAGAGAATAAGACTTTCCAAAGAGACATCAAAGTCCCTCAAATGTTTTAAACTATTAACGATGCTCAATATGATTTCATCACAACCCTCTAATACTTAGGATATTTTGTTTATATTTTGCATTGTCTGGCTTATTAAGGACGTGCCGGCAAATTTTTCTATCTTCTTTATCCCGAATACATGTGAAAGGCGGCTGTTGCACATTGAACACAATCTTCTTGTATTTGCAATATCCCAAATTAACATCTGGATTTCGGTAACTTCATTGTGACGTCATCGTGTCATCATCCCTCTGCTAACATACCTGTGAAGAGAAATAACAAAACTATGAACGAATATTTCAAACACAAATGTACCACGTTTTCATAAAAAATATACAATAAGAGAAACCTGGAATTGTGTACATGTATGTTAAAATGTTATCAAAAGAGTTCAAGTCTATACTGTCAAGTCACGCTAGGTCATATTAGGTTTAACGTCGCATCGGTATATTCTGGATTATTATGCGTTGAACGTCGCGTCAACATATTCTAGTTTATCGTACGACAGATGAAAACTGGAAAATGTAGAAACAAATTGTTTTCGAAACATATAATAGTAAGCCTCAACAACCAGGAAAAGTCGATTTCAAAAACGTTTAACCTTGGGAAGGGCGGATGGATGGACGGACGGACGGACGGACGGAAAAGTCTAATGCTATGCACCTGGCTACTTCGTAACGGAGGCATACATACGAATAACGGGACCTGGGAAGGTTTTGAATCGGTTACGGTTTAACCACTACATTCAACTATCAGAAGGCAATTACTAAATCGTTCCGTGAACTGACACCCAGGTGAAAGCCGACTTCTAATATGTCTTTGGTGTATTTTTGTGTCACTTTTTGTCATTAGCTGTGTGTTTATGCTTTCCTTGGTCGTCAGTCTCCCTGAATCACATGTCATTCGGTCTTGTTCTTGAATAATCTGTATCATGTATTACATACCATGTCTGGGTTTTTTTTTTTTTTTTTGAATGTCTGGTATTCGTGAATATCTTTTATATCATCTGTATGTTTCTACGACACGTGTAAATGCCTGGCTCCCGTTATAATGGTATAAACAGTTCTAACTTTGATTCCGACAGACTAATGCGGCCATGCCATTAGTTGTAAACCCGTGTAGAGTACACGTGTAGTGTTGTTCGGGCAGTAATTACCAATAAGAGGTGCTGATAGGTGGTTAGAGAGAGAGTCAATATCGAGAACTCCTGCTACCTATGTCAGTAATTGGATCTTACCAAGCCAACAAATTAGTTTTCCTCAACAACAGCTAATTTAAAGGGAAAATGGCTAGTTATTTGACACATTCCTGTTACCGTTTTAGCAGATCGCTGTAATGGCATTTGTAAAATCAGAAGCTCGTTAAATGAATTTAAAGCCCTGAAAAGTTGGCCGGTCTAATCATAATAATTAAAGCGCCAATTTGCGCGTTATTGGAACTCTCCAGTCACGAAGTTTAATTAAAACCCTTCATGGCAGACGTCGCGAGACATCTGTTCTGATAAGGAACTAACTATGTAAACTCGCTTAGTAATTCGAATTACATCAAATGAAAGTGTAGACCAAAAGAAAACAGTTTATGAACTGATACATTGTACACAGTGGCCGTAGTTAATAACTCAAATTTGTTATATAGAGAATTTCACACCATTAAACACCATTAAAATAAAGTAGGTTTCCTACGGAGTACAAGCTTTTTATTCAAAATAGGTTCTAGCAGACTTGTGGAGATCGCTAATGATCAATTAAAGCCAAGATGAGGGGAATACCTCACGTTCCTAATGAAGGGCAAGAGACAACTCTGCCAGTCCTTAGGCAAAGCTCCCAGCAAAACGCAAATCTCGTGTGATTTGCATCACAAATTCTTCAGCAAATTTTCTATTCATTAGAGACTCAATTTACAGAAATTCTGAAAAAAGGAAGCAGGGAAAAGATAAACACTGGCTAATAGATAGACACGGCTATATATACAGGGATAAATCCTGTAGATATTGCTTGTATTATGTGGGCTCAATTAGCATCTAATGAGGACGATTCCATCTCAACGACTTGAGGTTATCTATCGTCGGCGTATCGTAACGAGCTTGTGTTTTCACTGTAAAATTTTTAGAAATAGACTGATTATCTCCCCCGATACGTTACACAGAATGACCTTTTAAACTGGACCGAAGCTTAATCTTCAGAACAAAGAACAAGATCTACATTTTGGTTTAAGGTCAAAGAAGGTGCTGTCATGTATGTGCAAAGATGGCACATTCGGTGAAGTTAAAGATCAGAGTGTGAGGTTATTATTCATCATGGTACAAAGTTGAAGTGTGAAACAAGGTTACAGTTCAGAGCTTACTTTCTCGTAATATCAATACGCGCCATGTACTCGATCTACTTGAAATATCATGTATTCAATAGAGATTAAAAGTCGGACAGATACAGAGCCTAAGTCTGCGGGGGTGTTTGAAAATCCCGCCGAAATTCTGCATGTCCTATCTATATCTTACATGAACGTAACAAATTTAAAACGATGTTGTTTTTTGGTTGGGTGGAGGGCAGAGGATGCGTAAAATATATGGTTACGTCAGTTCAACAATGAGTATATGTATTCAAGAGAGAGACAGAGAGAGAGAGACAGAGAGAGACAGAGAGAGACAGAGAGAGGGGGAGGTTCATAGATCATAGGGAGATAGACGAAAAATAGTAAAGGTTGAACTCGTATCTATTGTGAAAGGAAGTTGACATAAAATACATTATAATCCACTGTGTTTCTGCTGAATAATAACATCATAATATTACTAACAATAATTCCTGTGTACTGTGAAATTAAAAAGATGGTGCACATTCGGAACATCTCAGTGTGAAAACTTCAGTCGAGGAGTTCCGAGTGTAAAGGGTGATGTCTTTTCAACAAATCATAAATATATTATATGATAAACAGTCATTCAATATTGCACGAAACCTTAATATATATATCCAAATATTGTATTTCAGGCGTCATCACACTTAGTCACACTTGCTGAAATATAAAGCAGTCGGAGAACTAATTATGAATTATCTGTTTCATTATCAAGAGATAACAAATATCAGAATGTCGGTTGTTATCAAAACACACGGAATTACGTGTTGTAATTCGTCTAATGTCGTAGATGGTGCAAAGATAAGTTTGATGTTGTTCATGTTTGGCTTTATCAGAGTTAGGATTCTTATTTCATATGATTCAGTAAAGATGAAACCATTTCGGTTCTCCCACAGAGAAAATCGGATTTTCACCTCTTTTATATAACAAATATATTGGTGGACTGTTTCAGCTTGCAAGTTCGTATTTCGAGATACACCGACACATACTCTAAATACGCATTACCAGTATGTAATACCCGCCTACTAATGAAAAGAAGCAGACGACAATATACAATGTAACAGTTCGCAAAGCAGACGACGTAAGAGTTCAAGAAGCAGACGACACATATACAATGTAACAGTTCGCAAAGCAGACGACAGAATAGTTCAAGCAGCAGATGACAGAATAGTTTAAGAAGCAGACGACACATACATACAATGTAACAGTTCGCGAAGCAGACGACAGAATAGTTCAAGAAGCAGACGACTTTACGATTCACGCTGCACACATATTGTCTCGTTATGCTCTCGATGAAAGTGATATTCGTAGAGTAAATAGAAAAGATGGTCTCCGTCACACAAAGACTGACAAAGTACATACATTTAGCAAGCGATGACAGTAATACAAACATCATTTAATTCCCTTTTATACACTGTTAGACCTGAACGTTAATGGAAGTAATTAGTGCTAAGAGTTAGGAAAATACTCCGCCATAGCTCCGCATAATTCGCTTTTAAAGTTTAATTGAACAAGTAATGACTTATTGGGGACAGTCAGAGTATGTTTCTGATCCAGGCATCGCGCTAATGGTCTGACACCCAGGGTAATAATGCCACTTATACCCTCTTCATCTGATTCAATTATGTCACGGCAGCCATGTTTGTTGTGAGCTAGAGGGAAACTTCGAGGATTCTCCAAGGAGAAGGGTCAACATCACGTGACCTTGACAGCTCGTGCTAACAAGGAATAACTGGCGTCTATTTACAGTAACTAAGTAATTCGTGTCTCTAATTGGGTGATTACCACAGCGAAGTTAAAATGAAGCATCTTTAGAACAGCCCAGTGTAAAACAGCACAGCGTAATATGCCAGAAACGAGTACATGTCAAGATGTGTAATTAGACTGGTCGTTAATATCATGTAGACTGGTTTACACCCTTGTATTGATTTGCAGCTAAAGAATTGGTAACTGAATCAGATTGATTTGCAGAATCTTAGACTGATTGACCTATCACACATACTCATAAAACCTAATGGAACGCAATCAAATAGACTGGTTTTCTGTCTAGAATAAATGTAAAACTAAGAAGGAAAATTCAGTAAAGTTCTTAAAGATGGTTCAACTATAGGTAACATAGATATGTATATGTTTGCAACATATAGAAGACCGAATAGTAGACTGGTGTTTACACTTTAAGCCCAAACATACACCCCTGAATCTTCACTGATGACTACGGACATCACTGCATCATGAAACAGGTTAATGTGACCGAGTGAAGTAACATATCAATGTCTTCGGCGTGATTTTTCAGTGAGACAGCACTATAAAGTCGCCATTAATGCGCACTGTCGCAAGCACAGCTTCCGCCACGATTTGACCTATACATGAGTTGAAGGGACGCTTAACCCAATAAACAAATAAACAAACAAGCATAATGAAACAAGCTACGAAAAACAAGGGCATAACACGCCCGTCGGCATGTCGTAGGGCACTGTATCCTTGATGGTGAGGTTTTGTTTTAAAAATGAAATCCATGTGTACCCATAATATTTGTATAAGTTGGATACATACACATGACATGGAAACACGAATGTTTTGTGCAATATGAATTACAGCTCCAGTGTTGAAAAGGTTAATTTCGTATATTCCTATCATCGTCAGCAACCTAAGTGTGTGGCATTACGTCCCTCTATCACCATATAAGCTACAGGTGCGTTCGATCGTGGGTTTCCGACGATGATATATCTACTATTTCTATTGTTTGTGTGTTTGCTTTATTGGGTTTAACGTCCCTTCAACTCATGCCTATGGCAAATAGACGGTGTCTGCTTGCGACAGTGTGCCGACTTTGTAGTGCTGTCTCACTGAAATATCACGCCACATACGCATTGGCATGATACTTCAATCGGTCCTGACCCCGAGCCAACCAGTCCTTCTCATAAACAGATATACTGCATGAGCTTTTAGCACGGAACGAGTTCACCTAATTTTAACGTTTTAGGTTTGACGAGGCCTGAATTTGAACCCCTGTCTATCGGGTCTGAATCCAAACCCCTGCCTACCGGGTCCTACTATTTTGTTTATCACTGTGTGAAACAATTATATCAATTACAGTTTAATACTATTATAATTTGATGAATATTACGAAGGAGCAATTTCACATTCCCATTGCACGTGTCACCGTGACTAGGGCTATTTTAACATTACACAACAGACACATATTTAACTGTTTAGTGTATTACATATGTAATGGAACGGCCCGGACAGGATGTGAAGTTTTCCACTCCATAGAAATTCTTGTTTCCGCAACAACACATCATTACCTCGGGAATACAAGATTTGATTTAAAAGTAAATTTACATTAGCAGTTAATGTTTTTATTTAACTGTCCTAATGGAACGTCTTCATTTAAACGCTTGAACATAAAAGATTCGCCCATATAACATGAAAGCGGTTAAATGACCCAGTAAATTCACAAACATACTTCCCGAATTAAGTAGATAAAAGGAAAATCTGATAGGACGGGTTTATTCTTAATGGTTTAAATATCGCGAGATTTGTTGTGGCTTTAATTATCTGAATAATACAATATGTACATTATATGAATCGCCTTATGGGAATCTGATAAAAGTGAATGTTTAGAATTAAATATTCGATTTATTTGTTAGATTTCACTGGTTTAATGCGTCCTTTGTCATGGTTTTAGTCGTTTTGTGGTCTTAATTATATAAACCCGAAAAATAACATTAAATGCTACATATGTAAAATTTCATGCGTAAACATTGGGTAATTTAATCAAGATTAAAATTTTAACGATGTCATATTATAAATATGGATTGATATTATAACATTGATGTACTGTAGAACTAATTGAAATAATTAAGTTAGATTATACTGTTCCATTAATATGATTGGTACACAAATGTCATTACCTGGTGCACATGCTTCCAAGTAAAATAAGTGATTTTTCCAATTGCTTGATCCACTAATGAATTAACAAATCTACTAATTGAATATATTGCATTCACGTAAAGTACCAGTATATCGCTAAATGACACGCAGTCGTTGTAAATGTCATAACGTCAATATGATTATCGCTCGCGACTGAAGTGCATATAGCTGTAACGATTATCGGTTACGATACATATCGGGAAGCTCGATCAATTATCATTTGTGGTCGAGGAACACATTTGACTGTGTTAACTATTACATTTTTTTACACTGTACATCGGGAGAGACTGTTGCGATTATCGTCTGTGTCACTAAATATCGAGAAGTAATACGGATGTGTTTCTTTGTACTGGTGTGTTTAACGTCCGTTCAATTCATATCAAGATCACATCGCGAAGGCGTCTGCTTGTGACAGTGCTCACTGAAACATCATGCCGCAGACACATTGACATGATATTCACCCGGTCACATAATCCTGACATCGAGTCGACCAGTCCGTCTCCTACCGAGAAATACTGAAGCAGGAAGCGATATTTGACGAGCCCGAGAAGAAATAGAGTATTTGATATTCCTTTAATTATGATATTCAAAATTCTGTATCCAATATAAACAACGGTGTCTGATATTGTCTCTTATATAAAGCATGTTATATTGGGACGGTGTTATAACACAAGTTCAAACCATCTTTAATTTTCGAAATATCATGGCACACTGGCATTACGCCATACTGTTCCATAAATTAATTGCTGTATATGAAAAGTGACCCTATATACCATATAACTACTTACTCGATATCTAATTAAAACGAGATTCCAATATGTAAACTTAGCTAGTTATATTGATCTCAGTCGATGATTAAATCAACAATAATTAGTCATTTGCTGAAAGCCATCACAAAGTCACAAACTGATCAAGTAAATATAACGCAAGGATGTTATTAACCAATGAAATATGCCGTTACAAAA
>JAUMGZ010238876.1:0-10720 GCA_032359645.1 Pododesmus macrochisma | reverse complement strand
AGTATTCAAATGCAAATATTTAGTTCTTGGCCTTTTTCAACCAGATGGACGTTAAGGCCCGATGGGCCTCTTGTTTACATTAATATTGACAGTTGAAGTTAGCACTATTTCTGTTGGTTTATTAAATTAACAGTTAGGCACAAACTTATCACGTGCGTATCACATGATGGCAGAGTGACATGATTGGCGGGAAAATCCATTCACAAAATTGTGTATTGCTTACAATACATATGTGTACTTGCGTTGCATAACAGATTTTCAATATATATTTAATTCAAGGTTGTACATGGATCTGTTTTCGTGGATTTTATAAAATAACAGTATGGAATAAAAGTATTACGAATAGCCAGAAGTCCATTTTGTTGTGTCAACACATGTTCATTTCCGTCATGGATCTGTCACGAGACGCTAGGGACGACCATGTCTTTAGAACACATGTACAGTGTCTGTTATTTTATCTGTAGCTATGTCAAATATGGGGTAAATAATTTTCAAATTTTGTTGTTAACTTTTTTACTAGTCGAGATAAAATCTAAGACTAAATACATGCAGATTTATCGATGCAAGACTGACGATCGGCACACACGTCTGAAAGGACTGGATTGTACACAGGTGTGTTTGTGTATCGAGTTGGTTGTTCATAACTTACTTTTCTGCAATACATTATTTTTGTTGCGATTACAGTGTTCTCCCCAGGTCTTTAGCGTCACAGACCCGCTACGCTATAATTTTTTACCGCAACGGTATCATTGTATCCCGTTACGCTATCATTGTGCTAGTTCAAACACAGCATTTCATTGGCCGTTTTATAATTAGTGGGTAGCTAGCTATAGGTTCATGTAGAAAATGGGGCCACAACAAATTTACTTCATGTGACCCTATTCAAGATTATGTAGACCCACTAGTTTTCAACAGATTGTTTACAGAAAGTGTTCCTATTGCACATGGCTCATTGGTTTTCCAATCACTGAGATCTATGGACTTTCTTAGGTAATTTTCTTAAATATTAAGGATGCAATTTTCAGGGCAATGAAATTTCATATAGACTATCGGGCTACAACTTTTTACAATCATGTAGACCCCTGGCATTTCATGTGGCCTTGGGCTATCAGTCTACCACTAATTTCCCACATTGCTGTAGTGTTAAATACTTTGCCTTTGTTATGTATTAAATTTAGGGCATGAAGAATCAAGTTTGTTCAAGACATGAACCTTGGGTCAGTAGTTTTCAAATGCCAAAAATTTACTTTAATAAGCCTATTAATATTTCATTCAGATGGACTTTAAGGCCCAATGGGCCTCTTGTTTAATTTGAAATTTGTTTGTATTAACATGTTTCTTCTACAAACAGGTGGTGGATATGGCGGTGGAAGAAGTCAAGGCGGTGGTGGATATGGAGGTGGATATCAGGATGGTGGTTATGGTGGTGGTGGTGGTGGTGGCTACAGTAGTCAAAGAAGCAGTTACGGAGGACAAGGTGGTTGGGGTGGAGGACAAGGAGGTGGATTTGGTGAATACAACAATCAAGATTTTGGTGGTGGAGCCATGAGAGCAGGTGGTGGTGGCTATAGCCAAGGTGGTGGTGGCTATAATCAAGGTGGACAAGCTCCATACAGAAGTGGAGGTGGAAGAGGTGGTCGCCGCTAAAAAATTTCATCAGTCTCAGTTGGACCAGGTACATACTATAAAAGGGTATACCTACAAGTAGTATCGATAGACATTGTTGAGACTCCTGTTGCCCATTTTCAAAGACAAGTTTTAGATCTGCCCTTATAAACTGCAGACAAATACATGTTGTGAAAAATTGACTGAACAGTGACTAGAAGAGTACCAGAGTGCATCCATCATATTTTATTAGTGTTTTCATCACCTTACATATGTACAAGACTTCATAAACATTCTTCATGTCCATCATGATCTCTTATGCACATCCTTTTACAGATCTTTAAAGAGATCCCTCCTTTGTTCATTTTTGTCAAATTCGTCTGACATTTAACATGCCATGAATTTTTTTTTAGAATAAATGCTCGACCGTACACAATTAGTGGTTTTTACATTGATTTTATACATCTTGACTTAAGTTGTCACAGTTTTTTGTACAGTATATCAAAAAACATGCAAGATGCATGTTTTATGGTTAATCCAAATGTTCAAGTACGTAATTTGGTCTGTAACCAGTCACGCTTATTTTCCGTTAAAAGTTTATGTTGATCAAGTCTTGAAATATGTGGATACAGGTATGGAAGAAGAGACTTTATGGCAATAATTTTGTATTGTTATGACAATAAGTTGATTTTGATAGATAGATACATGTATACTGAAATGACAAACTTCTGTTAAAAAGTAAGTTCATACATACATTATAGTTGTCTTGAAAATATGGGATGGATTTACTTTACCTAGTTGTTGTCTATCACTAAAATATATCTAGTAAGAGGTTTTGTTCAGCTGAGAATGGTTCACGTGACCCCATGTGTTGACTTTTAACTGAAAAAATGCATTTACAGTTAGGTAGTTACTTATCGTGGCATAAAACTAAAAGTTTCAGTTACATGTTGATATATTGAGGTAATTTATGTCGATATGTTAGTAAAATCATTGCATTTAATATGGCAATATGTTGATGTAAATTTTGTCGACATAATGTTACAATTTATTACACCATGCAGGGCTCTAAGTTGTGAGTAAATCACTCGCATATATGCGAGGAAAAATTGCGGAACTGTCGCCATGTGGCAAGTATATTTAAAAATCGGTAAAACCGTATTTTGGTATCCAAACTTCGTTTTCATTACTACTGTGTACAAACATTGCAGTCAGTTCAGCACTTCATGTATCAAAACTTTTCTTACAAGCGCTTAGATGATAGCCACGCTTCATTTTGTTCCAAGATGATGTCGAAAAAACACAAGATACTTCTATCGGGAGTTATTTTCAGTTTGAAAAGGGGCGAAAAATCGGCACTGGCACAGAGAATGATAATTATGTAGTTCTAGTTGAGTCTTTGGTAACTAAGCCTGAGATTGAGCGATGGGTTGAGCTTGTTGAGAGTGGTGATCAAAATCGGTTCCAGTTAACACACAAACGGGAAAATAAATAAGTTGTTGATTACCAAAACAGAGTTATGTGCTTGTGTTACCCCTCCCAGTGACTGCATGCATGGATGTAATTTATTTTACATATTGTGTATACATTAAAAGCATTTTCTGTAAACAAATTTATACAGATTTTTGATATACAGGTATAATCAATTATTCTTTCATTGACAATTGAATGAATGCATTTTCCTTTTAAAACAAATTTATATTGAACTTAAGTCAAGTTTTAAGTTAATTAAACTTTGCATTTGTGTCAAGTAAAAATTTGGTTTGGCGAGTAAAAATCTCAGGTCACTAGCCATTTGGCTAGTATAGTTAAAGTAGCGCTAAGAGCCCTGCCATGTCTACATAACTCAAACGTGTATCTCAAAATGTCAACATAATGAGACGATTTTCATAACATATCAACATTGATTTATATTGTCATATTGAGACAGCTTTATGCCACCATAGTTAATTGACTTAATAGTAATGGATCAAGTTATCGTAATGCCATTTGGATTTGTTATTTGTCGTCGTGGTATTCAATGGTGTTAAGAATTAAAAAGTTCAGAATTTTTTTTTAATTTTGGCATTGTAGTAGCTAAACACAGGTCCTAGTTTGCAGTCAAAAACTAAAATTTATTGTTTTGAATTGGAAATAAATTATTTGTACATGTACCTCAATATTTGTGTGGCTTAATGCTTGTACCTAATGTCAAATATTGTACAAGTAAGGGTTGCACTTTTAACTGACGTCTTTAGCATCCTATATTGGCTATAGTCTAGGTTTTGACTTGTAAGCTCTGGCATAAAAAAACTGGAAATAGAAGATTGCAAGGATACTTCAAATATGTTTGTGGTTGACAGTTGTCAGTCTCAATCAATAGTAATGATTTACAAAGCGAGCCAAAAACAACAATATATTGTTGAATAATACATCTTCATAAATTGGGCCTTTCACATCGAAGAAGCAAGAACATTTGAATGGTTACCTCAATTGAAGTATAGTTCTCTTAATTAAGTGTACGTAAACTTTGCCAATCAAGTCGCTCTCTGTGCTCAAACGTAGGGATTACCACTTTGTTTGATTGCATAAATTGGATCTAGTCTAGGCTGTATACCTAAGGAGTAGAAGACATTGCCTAGGCCTGTTGCCATCCACTAGGAACTTAGATATCTTCGATCAATTTTTCGTCAGTGACTAGGATCTAAAGTATGCTTTTCTTAAAAAGTTTTCAGGTAATGTAGAATTTTAATTAGGTCACCTGAAGTTTTAAAAACTTAAGCTTTAAGGGTGGCCTATTGTGATCACCTTTTGTCCGTCATTCGTGCGTAAACAATCATACTTTCGACTTCTCACAAACTGTCAGTTAGATTTTGATGAAACTCGGTGGTAATCATCAGCCTTTGGTGGGAACCAGAATTTGTACTCAAGAAAGGGCTGACTCCCCAGGGGGCTGAGGGACGAGGCCATGTGGGATCAAGGAGTGCAAATCATACTTTCAACTTCTCCTTAGAAACCTTTAGTTAGATTTTGATGAAACTTGGTGGTAATCATCGGCCTATAGTGGGGATCAGATTATATACTCAAGAAAGGGTCGACTCCCCAGGGGGCTGAAGGGCAGGGCCATATAGGGTCTAAGAGTCTAAAACCTTAAAAAAACAATCCCCTCTGAAACTAAAAGGTTGATATTGACCAACCTTTCACAAAATGATGCAGAGGTGTTTACTACTACGGATTTGCCGTATTTTATACTGATTTTAAATGCAAAATACAGACTACAGATTTTATTCACGATGGTACGATTTCTGATTCGTTTCAGAAATTTTTATTTTTTCACTGGAGAACTAACCGTTATCTTCCACTCTCTGGCAATTCTCTAAAGGTTGACTGACCGCGAAAGGGCACTGAATTATTCTTTGTTACTGAAGTGCTTGAAAGAGTGGCATTATGATATGCACATTTAAAACGTGGTAGAGATCGCGATTTCAGCGCTTTTCGGAATATCTTTTATTGGTCTTTCAAAGTGGGTTACGGAAGCTTAAAACAACATACATGAAAACTACTGACAAAAGGTTTAAAACTACTGATGGTATGGTAGAATTGGGGTAAACACCTCTGAATGATGCTTTAATGATGAGGATCAGAATTTATATTCAAGAAGGGGCTGACTCCCCAGGGGGCTGAGTGGTGGAGTCAAAGAGTGTAAAACCTTCAAAAGACATCTCTGAAACTAACAGGTGCATTTTGACCAACCTTATACAAAATGATGAGGATCAGAATTTATACTCAAGAAGGGGCTTACTCCCAAGGGAGCTGAGGGGCGGGGCAAAAAAAATAGTGTTATAGCATATCAAATCAAGTATAAATATGAGTTTATGTGATTGGGGAGGGGGTAGGGGGCAGTTTAGGGGTAAGGAGTAAAATAACTTTTTCTAAACTGTTTGAGATAGGAACTGGAAACTTTGGAACATAGTAGATGTATGTATGGGGAAGTGCACAATATAGCATATCACATCAAACATAATCATGAGTGTTACATTTTTACAGTAAACTATTTTCTCATTCAACATGTTCAATGACCGGGTAGGGGCACTTTAGGGGTTAAAAATAACTTTTTCTAAACTGATTCAGATAGGAACTTGAAACTTTTGGACATAGTAGAAGTTTGTATTGGGAAGAGAAAAACACATTTCGGATTTTTGTTATTACCTCTAGGGGCCGGGCCAGAAGGGGGGGGGGGTCAATTTTCTTTTCTTAATATAGTCTTATAGCATATAAAATCTAACATAATCGTGAGCTATATACTTTTTACATGAAATATATTTTAGCGTATTGTGATCAGTTTGGGGGGATAGGGGTAACAGGGGAATTGGGGTCAAGCCATTTGGGTGCAAGTATGCGATGACATACCATAGACAACGTAGTTCTAGTTTTTACTTGAGAAGGGGCATGACCCCCCAGGGGTCTAAGGGTTAGGGTCATAAGGGGTCACAGAGTGCAAAAGACATCTCTGAAACTTATCAGTAGATTTTGACCAACCTTTTACAAAGCGATGCTTAGATGGATGATAAGGATCAGAATTCATACTGAAGATAGGATTGACCCCCAGTGGAGCTTTAGGGCGGGGCATAAGGTGCCAAGAATGGAAAACCTTCAAAAGACATCTTAAAGTAGATTTTGGCCAACCTTTTACAAAATGATACCTAGATTTCGAAGATCAGAATCTTACTCAAGAAGGGGCCGACCCTCCTGTGGGGTGGGGCCATAAAAGTGATCACAGTGCAAATCTTCAAAAGACACCTCTAAAACTAACTGGTGAATTTTGACATCACATTTCACTTTAGTGATCCTTTGATGATGAGGATCAGAATTAACCTCAGGTAGAGGTGGGGAGGGGAAGGTTCATAAGGGGCAGGGCAATCTTAATATAGATGTAATCGTAAAAATGTTTGATCAATGTTTGACCTCGGTCTCTCGGGTAACCGTTAAGTCCAGATGGTCTTCTTGATATGACTACACTGTGTTGCTATTCATAGATGTTGATTTCTTCTTTTGGTTTAATTTACCATTCAGAGTGGCATAAAATTTCTAAAAAAAAAAAATATATAATTGACATTTGTGGACAGTATAAAATAAAACATAGCTAGTTTTGATAGATATGTATGGATTTAATTATATTATGATTACTCTGGAAATATGCACTCAATGTACATGTATTTAGTAAGTTTTAAAGCCAATCTGATTTCAACATATCTAACTTGCTCCCGTTATTGGATGTTGCATGGTAAATCTGAGGAACACTTAATAGGAGAGGTGGCTACTATGACCCAAATGTTTTGAATACAAAGCCATAGCTACCATTGAGGCAAGTGAAGCGATTGCCTCACTAAACATTTGGTATTTATAGTATAAGAACTTCCTATCTAAATTATTCCCTTTTTGTAAAAAAAATTAAAAATAATAGTATTTGAAATCAAGGTTTATAAATTGCAAATCATTATCATGATTATTGTTAAATTTCGGAGTTGTAAACAGTAATTATACTTTTAACAAGTCCAAGCTAACAAAAACACAAACACACTGCAGTGCACCATTTTTCAACGAACGATTATATCACAATATATGTGCTAGATATAACACAAAAATATATGAATTCATTTAAATAAAAGATTGAAATTATCAGTAATTACATCTTAACAAACTTCGTTTATCTCTTTCTTGAGTATGATACATTATGTAAAACAAATTGTTCAGCATCCGGGAGCAGGAGATATTTTACCTTGCAATATATGCAGTAGCTGTTGATCGACTGTGAAATCAGAAAAACCCTTCTTCCAATTATTGTTGATACTTGGAATGCTTGGATTTCGATGGGCGACTCCCATGGAGATTGTTTGAAGATTGTAATAATCAGGAAACTAAAAACAGTCCGTGAGAAGCCATGTTGCTTACTCAACAAGTGTCACATACATAGAGCGTTTTGATTGGTCAAAATCAGGTAATTATAAATTTAGGAGTAAAAAAAATATGAAAGCGGGAAAAAAGACCAAATATTTAAAAACGATCGGGAAATTGGGTAGGGCGGCCAAATTCTTGAAGATCCCGCTCAAATCGGGAAAGTTGGCAAGTATGATGCATTGACTTATGTTTTAGTTTTGCCTATTGTAAAATGATATCAGTAATGACAATGGTCTCCATCAACTCATAGCAAATCCCTACATATACAGTATGCACATGCCATGTAAGTCGGGAAGAAGTTTCTTAAATAAAAACAAGTCCTATGAAATGCTTAGAATGGTTTTGCTTCGTATATATCCTAGAGCTTCTGGGCCTTGGTGGCTCCCAGACCGCTCTTCTAAAAAAATGTTACCTTGCTTCGCTCAGGAGACACTAGTGTTGTTTGCCTCACCAAAAATTAGTACCTAGCTACGGCTTTGAAATAATAATGAATATTTACAAGATATTCGGACCAATCAAAATTCACCTTCTATATGATTGTTGGGAGCATCATAATGGCTACCTTGACTACCAACGAAGCGATGATTAAAGTAATATATGCTTAATTTTTTTTGAATTAACAAAAACCCACACTGTACACAAATGTTACTTCTACAACTAACTATATATGGGAGTGGTTGAGACCATTTTTCAAGCCATTTTAACCAAATAAATAAGATTCAGAGTTTTGAAGCTCAGCCATATTGTTTATAGTGGTTGTCACATTATCATTCGGAACACACCCGCAATGCCATTAAAGGCTTGTGGATTTGAAAGAACCTGCAATACCATTCTGTATGCACTTGGCTGATTGGCTGCTTGGAAAGGTCATGGTAATGACCTCTTCTATCAGTGTTCCTCTGATCAACCCTATGACATCCAAAAAACAAGAGCAAGTTATATTAGATCTTGTTTTAATCAGATTGTTTCAGTGCTATTTGTTAAAGATTCATTTAGAATAAAAATATGCTTGAAAAAGATGAATATTAGAATTTAGATTTTGATTAGGAATTGCAATATTGACCTAAATATGTAACTATTGGTATTGTATGACTAATGTTATTATGATAAAATTGTACATTCTTTTTGCTGTAGCAATATAGGAAATGTTTCCAGTAGGGTTATGACTTAATAGGTCTTGAAGAATCAGAATCACTCCTCCATATATAGATTATGTGTAGGTTCTGAGTAGTATCTGTAGGCCTCAACGAAACCTAGAGTATGCAGACACAAGTAAGTAATAGAGTATGGTACATGTATCTTTTTGTAGTACTTAGTTAATATACATTTTGTCATTAACACATTGACCCAGGATCTAGACTGAGTCCCTGATTAAGTATATTGGATTAACTTAATAATTTGGAAATCCTTTGTAACCAATCAACCTTTAGTGTGCAAATAACTAAAATGCTTTCAACTCATTAAAAACTGGATGTTTCGGACCACAGAGCGTTTTGATGTCCCATGTTAGAAATAGATTTTACAGAATTCAAATGTATACGTAGGTCATAGTAAATTTGAATGAGATAAATATAGAAATAGTGAATATGAAATTCCTACTGAAACAGACTACCGGAATGTTAGTGGCAGTTCCGAAAAAAGTTGAGAATAAAGTACATTCTGTTGGTTTTTTAGGCAAAAAGAAATCACAAGTTTAATACAAATTGTTTAATGTTGCAATGATGATTCCTATGGTGTTTTTCTTTCTTTTATACATGACACAATGTTAAATATGCATGATTCTTTATGTAAAAGGTTGTTTTTTTCAACATGTTTATAAGAAATTGACGATACCAGAATTGCATATTGAATTTAGGCAATATGATTCATGATATTAAAAGTTCAAAGTTTCCTTTGCCTGATTGTCGAAAGTCACTTAACATGTTTCTTATGTGATGATAGCAAACTTTCTGCTGACATTCCATGTATTTCAAACATTGACCAGACTTTTTGTGCAGACGACATAACAATTACAGAGTATACCACAAAATCTGGACACTGCAGTGCATTAGCTTTCAAATTTAAAATTGAGTCATTAATTTAAGCAAAAATGCATATTAAGAATACAATACCGGTACTTTTTCTTCCAGAATTTACATTTTTGGTATTCTTTAAGTTTTACAATTAATTGATCTTTGATAATTGTTTTCATTGATAGTATTTTGATATTACATCCCAATAAATTATTTGTAATACAGTAGATTAGATTTTAGAAGATGAAATAAATGACATTGACCTGAAGTGATTATTTGTGTTCAACTGAAAAATAATAAGGCATTGATATATTTCCAGACTACCCTGTGATGAATGGCTAGCTATAGGCAGACTAGACGATATGGACCTGGTTGATAAACCATCAACATGTATCAGCTGTAGGTATTAAATATTTCAAATTCATTAAGGGCTATTCCAATAAAATATACCCCTACCCACTGGAGGGCCCTATCAATTGGATGGCACTTTTTGTTGCCATCTGCAGGTTCGGGGTATGTATAAATGGAATAGTCCAAGTAAGATGCATGATTTGAAAAAGAAAAGGCAATAATTAACAAGTTCTTATTCATGATCTGCACACAATGTTTATTTGTATCGACTTCCAACAAATTAAATGTGTATTCATGAAAGTAAAATAAGAAGCCTGAAATATGAATGTATATTAATTGACCATATTTTTTGTGATCTTTTCAGTTCTCGTGTCTGTCACTGGTACTTGAAGTGTGAAAAGGAAGGGCTCCAGAGTTGATATGCCGGAAATGCAGTCTTCTTGAGTAGCAAGGTACCTGTTAAACTATGTCATGTTTTTATGTGAATACCAATTATTAAAGAAGTTTTGGTTAGTACCCTTAAATAATAATCTAGTTGAAATTGCGCTACACGAAAAATTATCTAATGTCTCATCCTTGTTCAAGTACTCTTGCATGCAGAATTAATTTCTCACTCCTGTAACCCTACAAATCGTTTTTGTCCCCCGCTTTTCGAAGAAAATCGGGGGAATATTAATTTTTGGGTCTCTCCCTCTGTCCCTCTGTCCCTCCGTCCATCTGTCCGTCTGTCGCGCTTTAGTTTCCGTGCTCTAACTGCTCTAAAAATTGTCCGATTTCATCTAAATTTGATATGCAAGTACACAAGGACAAGACTC
>JAUMGZ010238865.1:0-10720 GCA_032359645.1 Pododesmus macrochisma | reverse complement strand
ATGTTTTCTATGAAAAATATGTTGAAAAATAGTGGGTCTACATGATCTTGAATAGGGCCACATGAAGTAAATTTGTTATGGCACCATTGTCTACAAGAACCTAGAGGTTAGTTTCTCACACTGCACAGAGGCCTGGTTAACAGACTGATGGTACCACTGATTGGTCAGTATATTATAAATAATAAAGTTATGTTGTAAGCCTTATAAATTTGATAAATTCTCCTGTGATCATTGGAAAACAAGAGTGGTTTTATTCCTGTGCCCTCTTGTGTGAAAAATGGGAGCTGATGTGACGGTGGTTGAACATAAATTTTTTGAAGCAAAATACCTCTGAAATCGCCCCTGTTTACAAATGGCGGCCATGACCAAGTCCAGAGATGAAAGACACCATGATATTTAGTGTTCTTCTGTTAATTGGGACCTCATTCTTGAATTTGAGATGGTAATAAGTTCAGTTGAAGCGATGATATGATCAGTATACTACAAAATGCTAACATTCTCATCTATGGAAAATGATTTGGGACTGAAAACTCTTCTCTATCATTTGACATTTCAGCCCCAGACTTACATTGTAAGAAATACTCTATTTAAACCCAAGACCACAGTGGTAAAACTACTATATTTAAACCCAAGACCACAGTGGTCAAACTGCATAACAGAATGCCTCAAGTCTTTTCTCCATTAAAGATGCATTTATCAATCACAACTACCCGTACATTTTCCTATTCTAAAATTGAGGAAAGTTCCAAGGGGTTCAGTACATAAGGTTTATTGAGTGCACCCTTATAGGTGTGACAGTGAAAGATTGGGCGGAGCCTAGTGTGTTTGTCCCTTGAGGTACGGTTAGAATCCTTGGTCTTTTCTGATTGGCTTATAATGAAACAATTAAAATTTTAAAACAAAGATTATTCATTTGTGATTTGAAAAAATCATGTTTATGGTTTTCTTTATTTAAGTATTTTTCCAAATTTTATTATTTTTGTTCCAACCGGCTCGTTTTGTCCTTGTTTTATCACGGTAGTGGTGATTGCATGACCATATATTTTTTCCCATACACGCTGCCCCTACATCTGAGGTGGAAGAGCTGATCAACTAAGAACAATTTTTATTTCAAGGTATGGGTTCATATCTAATCTCAACGCAAAGTTCCTCTACAGAGCAAAACCTTACAATGAATTATATAGTGAGTGATTTGCTACTGTCATCCCTATAGAGACTACACATGGTGTTTCTTCTTTGACATATTAACATATGATATGCACATGTCTGAGATACCCAAGAACTTTTTATTAGCTCGACCTCTTATTCTTTTATTTCAAGTAACTTGTACTTCACCGATTTATTTGGTTTGAAGTCCTTTTTAAATGCCCGTCCCAAGTTTGCTAGTTCCTTCTGATGGTGACTTTTTGATGTTCTGTTGATCCTATTTCTTCTCGTTTCAGATTCTTCAATGCATATGTAATGTATATTATATCAAAGACTGAATATTTCTTTTTCTTGATAACTGAAACCCCTTCAAGTTACAGATGACTTTTATACACAACTGACTTTGCTGGTTCATTTTGGTGGTGACTTTTCAGTATCTATTCAATAACCTTTGTTCCGTTGATCCTATTTCTATCAAAGACTAAATACTTCATTTTCTTGAAAACTGAAATCCTTCAATTTACAGAAGACTTAGATTGTACATGCAGATGTAACAAACAACTGCTTAACTGGAAGTTTAGATGACATACACACCGTACAGCTGCCTCAATGTGGGTGTGCAACACTAGTATACGAACTATGATGCTATCATGACCTCAAATTTCATGTAACTGCAGTAAAATATCAAACTCTTGCAACAGGTGTAGTTTACTGTGACAACATGTTCTGTCAATTGTCTTCAAAGGCCAAATAAGGCTCTAATCATACCTTCTGCTTTGTATTTTTTGTTTACAGCTTGTAGATATATTTTTAACTTTGGTCCTATATATACCAAAAGGATAGGTCAAATATATAATGGCCCTATAATCATACCTTAACCTTTGTATTTGTTTTACCACTTAATACTCCAACATGTTTTGTCAAATAAAAAATCAAGCACATGCATAGAAACCCACACACTTTTAATCTCTTATTCAAAGTTCACACACACAAATAGGAACAGAGGACATTTATATATCTTCCCATTGTGAAAATAAAATGACATCAACAAAAATAATATTTATTTGTGTTGTGTTTTATGTCCAGCTAACTCATTAAAAGTCAAGTAAGACGTCTTCTGTTTAAAAGAAGGTAAAATCACACTTGTCTTTATAGTGCTGTCTCTCTATATTATCACACCATAGAAGTCTATTCTATACCCTATTTATGCAGTCACATAAGTCTGACACCAACCACCACCAGCTCGGTGGCCAAGTGCTTAGGGTGTTCGCTTTGTGCTGGTAGACTGGTGCTAGAATCCAAGAAGTGGGATCAAATCCTGGTTGTGTCAAAACCTTAGGCACTAAAATTAGGCAATCTTCTCGCTCCCTGCTAAGCGCCCTGCATTACTGGGTAGGACAGGGACTGGTTGGCTCGGTGTCGGGATAATGTGACCAAGTGAAGAATCATGTCAATGTGTCTGTGGCATGATATTTCAGTGCGACAGCCCAATTAAGTCGCAATTATTGCGCACAGTCACAAGCAAACACTGTCTCGATATGACCTTGACACGAGTACACATATCTATCTATAATATGTTTTATATTGATATATGTTAATTAAGGTGAGGGCAAATTATATTAATATATTCAAAGAGCAATAACTCTGCAAGAATTAAGTAATTATCTTGATTTAAGAGCAATAGCTGATATTAACACAACATTGATGTCAATATTTTACTACAATATGTTGAAATAAAATATGTCAGTTTGTTCGGAGAAATTTTGTTGGATGTAATTAGTTATTTAGGTAATTTTCATTTGACCTAGTTTTATTCAACATATCATAGCACAAACACAACCATTTAGAGAGATTCCATACTTGATCCGATTATTATTGTTACATCAAGTAAAGCTAGTCATTGTCTTTGCTTTTTGTCTTTTCCTTCTATGAATGTTGAACCAAAGACAAAGGAAACATGATGTATATTACCAATTTTTAACACTTTTAGATATTTCCCAAAATGAGGAGCCATATATAATGTCTCAATAACATCTAAATCAAGCAACCTCTAGACAGCAAGGGGAGAAATCATTAATATATACTTTTCAACACTCCATTAAAGACAAGACGATAATTAGTTAGAAACTGATGCTAAGGTACCAAAATAAATACCAATTTCCTGCCTGTAAATGAACATCATATATTATCAATTTACTTTAACAAAATTTGTTATTTTTAGCATTCATTCCTGTTTACGGTTGATCTATATTTGTAGCTTCCTATAAAGTGAGAACAATTATAACTGCCGGTATCGGTATTGTACCAGGGTTACTGGATCAATACAGAAACAAAGCGAGCAGTGATAGACAATGCTTTCATGTGTGTTTGATTGGGTAAAGTATGTATACAGTGTGATGGAGTCTACTGGAGTAATATCTTCTACATCATTAGATCGCAATAAAAATTACATATAAAGAGAAGTGGTGTTATTTAATAAGCATGTCCCTGACGAATGTGAAATAGGTCAATTATATGCACGTAAAACGTGACGAATAACATCATCCAATCAAACAATTGTGGATTTTCACAGATCTATTCTCAAATCCAAAGCATATTAAAAACATTAAAATGTTTAAAATTAATAATGAAGCTTTAACTCTAGGCCTTCCAGTTTGTTTTAAGATTTTGGAAATTTTGTCAAGCCCTCTTATTTGCACAAATCTGAATCTCCATCCCCTTAGGATGCTTCATACATGTACCAAGTTTGGTTGAAATAGGTCAAGTGGTTTTGGAGAAGTCGAAAAATTAATATATTTGCTATAGTATTAACATTTGACCCCATAATGTGTAACTTATTTTTGGCCCCAGAACTTGAACAAACTTGATTCTCCATGCTTTAAAGGTTAGTACATACCAAAGCATTTAGCTCTAGGCCTTCCAGTTTATTAGGAGATTTTTGAAATTTTGTTAAAATGTTGCCCCCTTTGTTCCCCAAGTGATACACCTGGGTGCTGAGCCCCCTCATTTGAACAAATCTGAATCCCAAACCTTTAGGGATGCTCCATACCAAGTTTGGTTGAAATTGGCCCTGTGGTTTTGAAGAAGCCAAAAATGTTAATTTTTTTTACATATTTGCTAGTGTTAAACTTTGACCCCAAACAGGCAACCTATATTTTTAACCGCAGGGTCACACCTTGCACAAACTTGATAGTCCATGCCCCAAGGTTACTACATATGCAAGCTTTAAGCTCTAGGCCTTCTAGTTTATTAAAAGAATTATGACAATTTTAGCCCTTTTGGTGCCCTAGCGGTGCCCCCTGGAGGGCCAAACCCTATCAATCGAACCAGTCTGAATCCTCTTCCCTTAAGAATGCTTTCTACCAAGTTTAGTTACAATTAGTCCGGTAATTTTTGGAGGAGGAGTCAAAAATGTGAAAGGTTTACACTGACGACAGATGACGGACAACAGACGAGTTACGACGACTATTCAACTTATAGCTCAACTGAGTTAATGAGTTAAACGCCTTGTATTAATTAACTGCCATACAAAAATGTGATAAATTGAAAAAATAACTTTTTACTCCCATATTTTTATCCTTTGCCAGTTGGCAAAGCAGTAGTACACTTTCTCACGAGAAAAGAATTATTAATTATTTGTGTTTCTCAAGTTTCCAAAGGTAGTAAACTGGAAGAATTAATATTACTGCTTTAAGGCTCTCATATATTTATTGAGTATAATCGATATCATATAAAGGATTTGTGTGGTAATGCAACATGAAAATATGATCGGTTGTCTAACCTATCCCTCTACAAGAGGGAGATAAATGTTACATAAATTTATAGTTATACAAGACAAAACAACTTACCTGACACTGTAAATAAAACTGATGTTGTAAACAACACCAGCACAGGTGACAAATAATAGTGTAAAGTCAATTATGTGTTGTTTTATAGGCATTATTACAGCTGCACGAGACGTTGGTTAACTGGTCAGCTGACAGATGTATGTATCATATAACACAGAAATCAATTACAGAAGAGGAGGATTCTATAGGAGGAAGGATGTCCCCCAGACAATATAAACAATCACAAGTTAATTTGTGTGATTTATGATTCATAAATTGACTGGAGATTTTGTTTTATCACCCTACACTATGATCAATTCACGGAGGCTGAAACCACATCAATTCAAATACAATACAATACAATAACTTTATTCTCATAAACTGGTTATTAAAGTGTAGAGAACAATAAAACATATTTACAATACAATTAATAATAAGATTGAGTGGGTTTACAATACAGTTTTCAATTACTTTTTTCTCATCTTTTTGTGTACCTAACATTTTAACATGCACAGTTTCAAAATACAATTTATGAGTCTTTAGATGGAAATGCATGACCTCACGGCTTCCCATTCCGGAGGACATGTGATAACAAGATTTTCAAGATGGCGTCCAGGCTGGAAATTTTGGATTTTTCAATCAACACTAATTTTGCTTATGCACAACAACAATTTTAGTTTGTTAATTTTATTGGGGTTCAATGTCCCTTAAAATCACGTTTAGGTCATATCTCGAGACGGTGTCTGCTTTTGTCAGTGCCACATTAACCTGACACAGAGCCAACCAGCCTTTCTCCAACCCAGTAAATGCTGAGAGCTTAGCAAGGAGCTTGAAGATAGCCAAATTTTAACTTCTTACATTTTGATGTGACTGGGTTTCAATCCCCTGTCAGGGATTCTAACACCAGCATTCCAGCAAAAATAAGATTTAGACATTCAAAAGGCACATCTGCATATCAGAAAGATATATTGTTATGCTAAAATTTCAGAGGAATTATGTCTAGTGGTAGGGGAGATATGGTGATTACAAGAATTGTTGACAGGAAAGCAGTCAAACTATTGACCATAAATAATAAATAACAATTTTAGTGTTGGGCTGGCCTACTTAAATAAGACAATTTGGTTTTTCATGCCAACTTTAATATTGTACCTCTATTTATTATCAGTTATACAAGGGATCTCTGACCTAACATATTCTGCTGTACAGTATGAAAAATAAACTTGATTCAACCGTCTGTGGATACTTAGTTTTTAATTCAGTCCTGCTGAGGTTTCATATGACAAAATTACATAATTCATA
The DNA here is from genome assembly GCA_032359645.1 of Pododesmus macrochisma. NCBI lineage: Eukaryota > Metazoa > Mollusca > Bivalvia > Pectinida > Anomiidae > Pododesmus > Pododesmus macrochisma. The sequence goes on along the minus strand of JAUMGZ010238865.1, from coordinate 4,448 downwards.
AAAACGGCTGCTATAGACAGCAGGACCACGATTCCAATCACTAAACTTGTGTGATATTGAGTAAGACATCAACAAAATCAATAGAAGTACAAGTTTCTCCTTACTGCAGGCCATTTCTTATCAATTACCAATGCCATATACAACACTGTATATGTATTGTACACAAAATACAGTAAATCTATACTGGCTCGATGACACCTAAATGCCTGGTCATAAGACATATTTCATTGTGAGTGTCCCCTAGGGATTGTACAAACATACCACATCAAAGAAGAGTCCACAGTGTAGAAATCTGTATCCTTTATTCATCAGCTACTATTAGCAGTCTTATAATATAACTGTGCGTCTTTGTGCTGCTTTCAGTGCCTACCATGTATGTTGGAGACAGCTACGATTAGTTGACAAATAGAGGATCTGTAATGAGTTTCCATTTCATATGGGATTTATGAAACGAGTCGTGAATTTATTTTAAATTTAGCGAGCCTTGGCCAGCTAAAATAAAAATTCATGACGAGTTTCATAAATCTCATATGCAATGGTAACGAATTTCAGATTCTTTTTATCATATGACTCAAATTAAAAGCATTCTTTTTGATTTTATCATAAAAATGCTTAAAAATGCGTGAAAATTAGCACTGAAATGCCTTCCCGTAACAATGAATTATGACGTCATATCATTGTTACGTGACGTCATAATCAATTCAAAGCCAATCAGAACAGAATGGTGTGTGCCATGCAGCCAATCAAAGCAGCTTTAGGTTATATGTAACATGTTGCATTTCATATTTATGTAATGGCTTTATGCAACTGAATAACACTTTAATCATATGATAAATCTCCTTAAATGCTGTATGATAGTCATATATGTGCTAGGTTTTGAAGAGTTAAATATATATCCTTTAATAAAAGGCTAGGCAGATATCACAGTTTGTTGTATATTACTATAACTAGTACAGTCTGATGATCGCATCTAATACTTACAAAGAAAAGCACATTGGATATAGCCAGAAATGTCCGTAATAAACCTTTAGAAAACATCTTTAATTAATTGATTCCTCAACAGCACAATCAAACCTGTAAAGAAATATTACACAGATATAAACATAAATAGTGTTATTTTTCTACACTTTGCTGATAATTTAATCAATTAGGTCAAATATCACCAAATATTCATATAAATTAAGTTAAGAACATGATGTAACAGGGTCAATAAAGATACTGACCCCGCTGGGGTTTGAACCTGGGACCTTCAACTCCACAGTCCAACCCTTTACCGCTGGAGCTAAAGGAGATCTCCTCTAGCACTTGCTAGCTAGTATGATTGTTTTTAGACTCTTTACATACTGTGATAAAAATCATCGTCAATATACTGCAGTGTATACTTGATGGTGAAAGTAAATCATAGATAGAATACAAGGTATGTCTTACATTATAATAAGACTACCGGGTAATCCTACTAAGGTTAGCAATAATTATATGCAACCTGTATTTTAGAATCTTAATATAGAATAGAATAGAATAAAATACTCAATAGAATATAAGGCAAACTATCATAAAATGATCCCAATTAAACAAAGCTGTAGAACAAGGGGAATAACCTTAGTTGAATTATATCATATGAATGAACTAATATATAGTACCAAGGTTTCTTACACGATTATAATCCGTTTTTTCCTGAATTATAATGTCTAATGAATTAGAAAATAGGAAAGCAGATCAATTTTTAATTCTACAAATGCCATAACTAGTGTATCTATTTGATAGTTAATTAAGTCGTGTTGCACATACAGGTGAGTACTTAAATGTAAATCTTCATTTAAGAAGTCCAGTTAAGCCAGTGGAAAATCTGTATTTTAAGACTTAATGAGATAAATTGATTATATAAACAGTTAAAGTGTAAAAAAACATTTAATATATGCACAATTTACATATTACATGTGCATTGGAGCCTGCCACTAAACTGTATCGATTGCTTTTATGTCCATGGAATCGTTTTTCTTCACGATCTAATATCAAAAGTTTTAAAACATGTCTACGTAGATACTGTGAACCCTATGTAATGCCCATGAGTAACGGCTGTGGGCTCAGGTGTTGTAGGTATCAACTTGGGAGAATAAATTCATCTAAAATAAATGTATTTTACAATTTAAAATACACAAGCATTAAAAAAAATACCTGTATAATGTTTTTCTTTGCTATTTTTGCCACCTTCCTTTTGATGTGTCAATACTACCGATTGACTAAACAGTAGCCACTTTTGATTTTCCTACGGTCTGGCGGTGGAACTCTTCTGTCAAGTGAGGTACATAAAATACGGAAGTGTTTCTCACCTGGCGCACCTGTCACATTTCTTACCTGTGAATGCTACATTTAAAAATACACAACACAAACATAAAATCGTGATGTCCTCGTTTGAATTAAACATAATTTCCTAGGTTGGATACCTTGGGATTATTTGTAGTTAACAATCACAGATCTCTAGGTATATAATTCTATGTTAACAATATAGTATTTTTTAAATGGACTTTTTGATATAAATTATTTTAATGTACCTAATTAATGAACTAAAACATAACACATTTCTTTTTATGATAATTTTTTTTACTCAAATTCTTTTACCACAAAACCTCTCTTTTGACCTGTCTAAGTTTTGTTTTTATTTTTCTTTCTTAGTTAAAGACTTTTAGTGCTCATTTAATGATTTTGGTTTCTTTTACTGCAATTTATGCTTTGATTTCTAAATATGATTTTGCATGATACTTTTTTAAATGTATTTACTTTATTTTGTATATGTTTTTATATTCGGTAAAAAAAGCTCTTCAGATAGAGCTTATGTTCATTGTAAACCGAGTCAAAATGAAGTTTTCTTATCTTATCACAGGTACATGTAGATCCCTATAAAGATCAAATGGATAGTTGATATACGTTAGTAGCACGATGAGAAAAACATGGATGCTTTGTATATATCTGCGAATTGTAATTAAGGAGAGACAATATTAAATTGATTACCACCCATGTGTCGAAGACACGTTACAGCTTTCATAAACAATAAAGCTCGCATATTAAGATTAATATACCATAAAGCTAAAAGTTATACAAAAAGAAGAGAATGTTTGCAAACATTTATAGAAATAATATTTGAATTTTCAAATAGGATGTTTTCGCTGACCACATGCATGCGTCCTTATAAAGTAGTAAATTATTCGAAAAACCAAGACGATATTCTTGAGCCGTAAGTCCATTGACATTGGCAAACACAAGGAAAACGTTGGACGCATACAGAAAAATTAACCAAATATACATTTATTAACTACAAATAGAAACACCACGAACTTCTATTAAAAAACTAGAAGCGAAACCAGGTGCTCGCGATATGGTAAACATTTCCTGCTACACATGTGTCACCCGCCGCGATAATACAAGGGCATGTCGAGAACAAAGTTGACAACAACAAAAACATACGTAGAGTGCCTGTGCCTTTACCGACTTACTTTTATACATTTCAACAGTGGTCTAAATATATTCTCACTTCTGGATATATTTAGATCACTGGTCTCAATCAAACAAATAAACCTATCTATCTTTTTTAAAGTGATTATGATTTCAAGCTCATCAACTATGAACCTTAGAAGTGTGAGAAATGAGAGAGAATAAACAATAAAATGAGAGAGAGAGAGAGAGAGAGAGAGAGAGAGAGAGAGAGGGAGAGATATGTTAAAAAACAGAATATCTAACTTCAATAACCCAGGCAACCTCCCCCACCAGAAATGTTCCAATTTTACTTATTTTCAATAACAAAATCAAATCGTGAGCGGCAAAAAAAGTTTTGTCTCACACACACACGCCGCCCCCATCGGGTTTCCCACGGCTATTGCCCTGGTGGCCTTCAAATAAGCAACGTCCACAAAACATTAATACGGACACAAACTTTACTTATATACAAATACTTAGGATATGATGAAATAGTGACTTTGATCCCGGTACTTCAACATATGGAGCAGTACACACTGTGTACGTCATATATGGAAGTTAATTTCAAATGACAAGTTGCAAATTCATAATGTTACTATGGTGGCTGATTAGGGCCACTTTTACTTTTTCGCTTTTTCGCTTTGTCGCCACGAAAAAGCGCCGTTTAGTAATAATAAAACGTGGCCCTAATCAGCCACCATATGTTACAGTTGTATCAAGATATACGGAGAAAATGACATGGTTAAAAGATACATAAAATCCTATATAGCTATAGGATCCACTTAATCTTAATCCCCTTTTCAGCATAAACACAACTTGCGCTCAATGGTAATTTCATGATGCTACCCTTTCACATTCAGTGCTTAACTTTACGCCAAAACTGGGGTGTCAACATGAAACGCTCCCCTAAGATATTTCTATTGTTTTTTCTGTTTTGACGGACATCTTGTGCAAGATTACGTGTCTCCGCGACAAAA
>JAUMGZ010238864.1:0-20872 GCA_032359645.1 Pododesmus macrochisma | reverse complement strand
ACCGGCCATTTGCTACAAAAACCCGTCTTATATGTTAAATAAGATTCTTAAAGGAAACTGCATACTAAATATTAAAATGAAAAATTAACTTTAGAAAAAGTTAAAACATTTTCTCAAAATACCCATTTTTTGGACAATTTTGGCTTTTTTCCCCTAAAAATTGCGCAAATCAAAAAACCAAAACAGATTTGCACATCTACATCATATACTAGAACATCCTATCAAGTTTAGTTGGCATTCCTTCATCGGTCTAGAAGGAGTTCCTCTGACAAGAGTCAATTCTCAAAAACCCTATTCTTTAAACATTTTCCTTTAGTTTTACAAAAAAAACCTTCAAAACCGGCTATTAAATTTGCTACAAAAACCCATCTTATATGTTAAATAAGATTCTTAAAGGAAACTGCATACCAAATGTTAAAAAGAAAAAAAATATTTTTAAGAAAGTTAAAGCATTTTCACAAAATACCCATTTTTAGACAATTTTGGCTGTTTTTCCTTTAAAAAATGCGCTAATCAAGAAACCGAAACTTACATGCATATCTACATCGTATACTCTAACATCCTACCAAATTTCGTTGAAATTCCTTCATCCGTCTAGGAGGAGTTCCCCTGACAAGGATCCAGGCGGGCTGACGAACGGACGGACGGAGTGTTTCACATTATACCCGAATTTTCTTCGAAAAGTGCAGGTATAAATATAACATAATGTTTAATGTTTGTTTTAATCCTTACTTATGTAATGTAATATGTTATATTAAATAAAATTTCAGTTGATTCACACAGTTTGTGCATGTATTTGTCTCGTGATTATTTGTATAATGTTAGTTGAAACAATATTTTATTTATAAACTTGTGCACAAATAATGTATAATGTTGATAAATGAAATAAAATTTACACAAAAATAGAATAAATCAAGTATTTGTAAAATATATATATTTTTAGGATTAAATGAAACAAAACACTTTCTTCGTGATAATTTTCTCCGCGTGTCATAAAGATCATTATTCATAATTGAAAATGAATAAAACAACTTTATTTCCTTGACACAAAATTCTCATCCACGTGTAAGGGGGCGTTACTCCTGTAAAGCGAACCCGGAAGTAAATGATGTCATTCTACTTTCGAGAGGCATGCGCATTTTAGAACAATATGGCGACTTTCCGTATCAAAACAGGTTCTCGAAGAGCACACCTGCAGTGATGTAAACTCCAAAATTAAGAAAGATGAGCAGAATTAGAGACAATAATCGAGATAATTAAGTAATCACACAACTAAAACAGCGTTGATGGTGTAAATTTAACGTAATCAGGGCAGTCTTACTCGCCACGTACGAATATTTTGACATGTCCTTTCTCAGCAGTTTCCGGAAACTTTTCCGGTTAGGAGGAGACGATGTTCGAAAGAGAGTGCCAAATAAAAATATCAAACGGGATATAGATCCGAATCAGTTATGGGAAGTTATAGGAGAACTCGGTGATGGGGCGTTCGGCAAAGTATACAAGGTAGGTCTTGGATGTAGGTTACAGTATCGGTGTAACTGTGCTATCTTGTTGGTAGAGTGTAAACACATGATAATACACAATGTGTTTGTATTTCTCCCCCTCTTTCATTTAATACATTACTGTAACAGGGTAACCCCTGCCCCCCCCTGAAACGAGAGTTAAGATGCATTCTTTCTTGGGGTGCATCATGTGTAAGCACACGATTATATATACATGTACATGTACAGTGTATCAATGTTTCCCCCCTCCCTTCTTTCCTGTTGTATAGCTGTTATATATGACACAAGATTCATTTTCAAAGAAAGTAACTGTACATCTTAATTACCCCCCCACCCCCTTAAGAGATGAGAGTTAAGGTGCATATTTACCTGCCAACTCCTCCCACTAGAATAGTTTGACCACATGGACATGTTACAATGGAACAATTTCATGTCATTCAAATGGCCATCCCCAGAAAATTATCCAAAAGGATACACATTGTACATGTACAACTTATTTTTGTCTTTCCCAATTTTTCATCAATTCTTGTGTGTTGACTTGTACAAGAAATGTCAATTTTTGCTGCTAATGACATTTCATTTAGATATGAAAGTAAATATTATGATTTTTTTAAGAATTGTACACCATAAGATTTTGAACATACAAGTATTTAAGGCTATACAGCATACATTGTATATAATCATATCACAAAGTTAGGCGCCCACTGCAGTAGCTCGGTGGTAGAGTGAGCTTAAAAAAATGGGAAGGCACAGACTCAATCCATGGTCACATCAAACCTAAAAATATAGGTAATCTTCTTGCTCCCAGCTAAGCACTTAGCATTCTGGGTAGAAGAAGGACTGGTTGGTTCGGAATCATGATAATCATCAATGTGTCTGCATTGCATTGAAATATTTCTTGAGATAAATTTCAGTGACACTGTCTCAATATGGCCTTAAGAATAGTTGAAAGAGAAGTTAAACCCCAATAAAACAAACAATTAAATATAGCTGAACAAACTAAAAGAGAAAGGTCAATCGGAACTTTGGAATATCAGACATATTAAAGATTGTAAATACAAAAATCTATGACGATATTCAAAATCCCTAAGTAAGTCCATGGTCATGGGTTAATTAAAGGAAAACGCACAAAGAAAAAAGAAGAAAAATATAACTATTAACTAAAAATGAAAAAATCACAAACATCTTTTAAAAAACTAGAATCGAAATCAGGTGCTCGCGATTGGGAAAGCTTTTCCCGCTACACATGTGTCACCCACCGCAATGTTTCTATGTCGTTTTGGTTTAAATGGCTGCTGTTGTTAATGAAGCAGAGGAATGAAAAGTATTTTTATTCAGAATTGCCAAAACTTAAGAATTCAAATTCTCCGAATTTATAGAACTTCCATTGTAATGATGTGGTTAAACCTTTCCACTGTGCACCAACCTAGTATAAAAATGGAGATTAATGTCACTAGTGACCTTATATAGGTCTATATTTAATCAAGACTGGCATTGGGTACCCCCGGTACTGTCTATAGCTAGGGTGTGTTTGAGCAATGCACATTACTTGCATCTTAACCCACAGTGATTTGAAAATGGCAGTTTGTGTATTCACACAAGTGAAATACCTCGTTGTACTAGAGCCATAATAGTGCTATGACATGTGGATGACTAGGGGAGACAGCTTACAAAGACCTGTCACCTGCAGACACAGGTTCGATTTCAACCACCTCAATTTAAGACGTTAAAATTAGGCATTCTTCTCGCTCCCTGCCAAGTGCTCAGCATTACTAGGTAGAAGGATGACTGGTTGGCTTGGTGTCAGGATAATATGACCGAGTGAAGTTTCATGTCAATGTGTCTGAGGCATGATATTTCAGTGAAACTGCACTATAAAGTTGCCATTTTAATTAGTGCACACTGTTACAAGCAGACTTTGTCTCGATATGACCTAGGCATGAGTTAAAGGGCTTGAAACCCCAATGGAACAAACAAGCAGTACTAGTTTAGTGCTTGCAATGTAAAAACAGAACTAGAATGTAATATAGGTAACTTAATAGAATATAAAACACAAAGTCGTCCTGACATGTATTTTGTAGAGTTCTTATATATTACTGTTTAAAATGAGTTAAACTAACAGCTCATATATAGTCATGTTATTTAAATCTTGAGAGTTGAAGAAGCGAAAGCTATTGATAGAAGTTCACGTGGAGGTCATAGTTAGGTAATATTAAAATGAATACTGCATTTCATGATTGTGGAGACATATTGGCTCTAGTCCTTAAAGCCATTCATCAGTGTCTGTATATGTACATATGTGTACAAAATGTTAGACCCCCAGGGATATCTGCTGCAACAAACACAAACTCATAAAAACACCAATATGCAAATATATGGAAATATTGTATTTTTTGACTGTTTAAAATATTTGCTCCAGCTAAGTTACTATACACAAAACTGATATATATGACCTCAAGGAAAAATGAGTTCAGAATTTATATGCTCTATTTACGTTGACTTGATATCACTGACAAAGATGTGAGAATTTTTAATTAGCAAAAAAGATCAGTATTAAAGGCAATCATTAATATTATATGTAGAATAAATAGTACACACTGCTACACATCTCGCAGCTGGTTAAAGCTCACAAATCTGTAAGTTTGATAATACATCTGCAATATGCAACTTGATCCTTTGACAATCCAATCCTTATTTATTACATTTGCAGGCTCTAAATTGAACCCATGACAATTTAATCTTTATTTATTACATTTACATGCACATGCATATGTATACACTTTACAGGTTGCCAAATTGAATCTGTTGGGACTGAATCCCACAATATATATATGTGTTTATATATATGCACATGAATATACATGTATACCGGTAATGAATTAAGCATTGTCATTTGCTGTCATCTGTTGCACATACATGTACTTCTACTGTTCATTATAATCAATTACTAAATATTTTACTCGTAACTTGTAACTTGTAACATACAGTTGTGCATCCTGTAACACACATGTATATGCAGAGACAGCTGTTCAGTCAGGATGTATGTGTGTGCTTGTTTATAGTCTTTATACTTTCACTATATAGTTATTATTGATAAATTATGACTCCAGATTGGCTTTGGTGTGTGTATATAATTATTGTACAATTTTAAACTGTTGACAGAAACTACAGGAAATGATTATTATAAACAGCTGTATTATAAATAGGTACTATTTAAAAAAGGAAGTAAAATTTAACTTGTGTAAGTGTGTGTGACTAGTATTAATATAGACACACACACTCTGCTCCAATGTATAATAATAATTGTGAGCTGTGACATTACATATAAAATATTATATTTTAGTATTTTCTTAAATGAAAGTAAGGAAGAATGATATTTCAATCAGAGTGACCTATGAAAAGCCCAAAATTTTTCATAATGCAATGATAGATAAAATCATATCACAAAAATATTTTACCTTGAACTTACCTTGACTACCACATTGGAATGACCTTGACTACCATGATGGAATGACCTTGACTACCACGATGGAATGACCTTGACTACCACAATAGAATGACCTTGACTACCTCGATGGAATGACCTTGACTACCATGATGGAATGACCTTGACTACCACTATGGAATGACCTTGACTACCATGATGGAATGACCTTGACTACCACAATGGAATGACCTTGCAGTTAAAATCAAGTGTGAGGGGACTGTCACTGCCATTTGTATTTTGGTAGACCTGGGTTCGATTCCTGACATATGTAGCTTTTGTACAGACCTTTGGTATGTGTATCAAGTGAAACTTCTGTTCAAGATTGAATTATCTCATTGAATGATAGAATGCATATGGATATTAATCATCTCAAACAAGTTGATAGCCAAGTATTGAGATAACATGTATGCCATCCTGAGACTGAGATAATTCATTCTTGCATAGAAACAGATATGAGATTATATTTCTCACGCCCTAAAAGTGATTAAATTATGAAAATAACAATAAAAGTCAATCAATTTCCTCTTTCGAGTTATTGCTAAAGTGTATCTGGTGTTGTTTAAATGACATATCTGCATGGCACCTGAAATCTTTGGCAGTATTATAATTATGATGATGTAATTTTATTTTTTTAGTAGCAAACAAAGCTTTCTCAGTACTATTACCTGAAATGTTGTACCCATATTTTAGTGAGATTTTCTTGTCGGGTGATCTGACAAGGGTAGCACAAGGATTGGTTGGCTCAGGTCAGAATAAAGTGACTGAAACAATGGTATAACATGTCAATACCATGAATACAGCATGATACTCTATTGATACAGCAGTATATAAAGTCAGTCAGATGAATTCACACAATATGTGGCTCAAACTAAAATTATTCACTTCCTTTTCTACAATGCACAAAAGGACAATTGTAATTCTGCATCTACCTTGTCAGTTTCATAAAGTATTCAGGAAGAAGGAAATTTATTTTTACAAGTGTTTTATCTAGATCTGATCTCAAGTGTTTTATCTAGATCTGATCTCGATACACGACAGATGTACATTAGTATTGTAGAAAACATCAATACAGCATAAGGGTTCTGTTTAAAGTTAAATGTGCCTTTTATACCCGTCTCTAGAGACACACCCAACTCTTACATACATGTACATGTATACAAATATATTTATATATATATCATATCCATGAAGTGTAAACAGGAATCAGATATTGAACGAACTACCTGTATGAATAGCATGGTACACCAGGTTGTAATGTAATTGTTTGTTTTCTTTTGGATTGTACATGTACATGCAGTTGGTTAATATATTCCTATTTAATATTGATATCTATTAAACAACAGAGCAATATTTAACCTTGATAAGATAGGAAAATTATGTTACATAATATTTGAAAAAGATAAGACTTATCATGTCATAAAAAGCGTCTGTTAAGATTTGGGCATTTTTAGTTAGAGACAATTTTTTAATCATTATATCAGCTAACAATTTTAAGTTATTAGTAATTTACATTGTCAGTTATTTACATTCGTCTGTTGATATTTGTACACAAAGTTCTGTCCATGAAGTAGATAATAGTCAACATTGTATTGACATTCCACTGACAACCTTCTGGCACAACCTTTAAATTGTTTATCATGACAGAGTCTTAACATGGCCCTCTGATGTATTGTCCACACACACTATGTACAGAGATTACACTTCCATTTAATTAGATGTTAAATTGATAAAAAGGACCTCCATTAATATTATGTGATGCTGTTTCTCAGATGACAATCTTATCATGTTCTAGTTGAGGAAAAGTTCATACTTATATCATATTGGGCTATGATCATAGTATAAATGTAATATTATCCAGTTCATATCCAACAGCAAGTGGGTAATGTAGCAGATACAATGTACATATGTATACCAGTATATATAAAAACATTATCACAAGTGTTAGATTCTATTTCTTTTTGAATTATTACAAGTAATAGACTCTGTTTCTCAGTACATTATCACAAGCATCAGATTCCATTCCTCATTGAATCATTACAGGTTATAGTTTCTATTTCTCAGTTCATAGAATCAGTCTCTCTGTACCAGTGAGGTGGCCCTGTGGTTAGGGCGTTCACTTTGTGCTAGAATCCCAGGTTGTGGGATCAAATCCTGGTCACGTCAAAACCTAAGACATTAAAATTAGGCAATTTTCTGATTCCCTGCTAAGCGCTCAGCATTACTGCGTAGAAGGGGGACTGGTTTGCTCTGTGTCAGGATAATGTGACTGAGTGAAGTAATATGTCAATGTGTCTGTGGCGTGAGACAGCACTATAAAGTTGCCATAAGTGTGCACTGTCACAAGCAGACACCGTCTGGATATGTTCTATATATGAGTTAAACCCCAATAAAAAAACAAAACCATTATGCAAGTTATACCTGGTAGGTTCAATTTCTTGGTACACTATTGCAGTTGCATTATATAAGGCTTGACTTTGCTATCAGTGTTTTCTACCCCCTCCCTACAATAACCTCTTAGGGTAGAAAAGTTATTACTTTTAATGATTGGCAATGACTTATCGCTTCCTATCATACAGAAAACATACATGTAAAGGGCATGGCACAAAAACTGATTTGCTCAAAGTGAGAATAATTTGAAAGAGTCATGTGGGCATATGTTAGTGATTATGTGCTGTGTTATTCAAGTAAGACAGTTCTTAAAGCTGATGACATGAGTTTGCACTGTCACAAGTGTTAGGAAATCCTCCCCAATATGACTGAGACATATTTAAATAGATACTTTACCCCAAACTAAACAACAAAAACAGACATGAGATTACCTTTTCTATCACTCTATTTCTTTCTTTTTTTTTAACTTCTTTCATCTTTAATTTTATAATTTGTTGCTATGTACTTTGTCAAAAAGTATATAATCCATGTTGTGAACATTATAGAGATTAGTTTAATCTCATGATTTTTGGACACATCTTATTGATGAATTTCTCAATCTACGTTTAATTATTCATAGAATTTGAGTCTGCCATATATATACATGTATAATTATTTTCCGTCATGTGGGTAAAGTCCTGCTGACTTTCACACTATACAATCATAATGAACGTATCAGATTAGTGGATGTACAATGTAGTAAGACGAAGTTGACCTTTTGACCTCATGCTGTCTAAGTCTTCTGACCTGTAATTACAATGTATTCAAAACTAGCTATTCATTTGCATGTACATAAAGGGAGCCATGTTTGTGTTTTATTAACTACCTATATACAATTACAAATTCATGTATACCTACATGTAAATGTAAATCTGTTATACAGTCGTAGTTTTAAGTTGATTGAGGCTTAGCTTCTATGCGATGCTTTGTTCATCTTTGTCCTATTTAAATTAATCTAATTATAGGGTAGCAGAATTTAGTTTGAAATCGTGAGACAACCAAGAATTAAAATGATGTTTAGTGAACATAAAATCTACAGTGTATATAACTATATATCTAAAATTGAGAAATGTCTCTAGCAAGTTTAATTGACTTTAGAATTTCAATTAAGATTTGCATGTCACCACGGTTATTAATCTCTACCCAGAGTTGTCGGTCCTTTCCCTCATATACACCTCTGTCAACGGATCTATCCCAGAACCACGCACAATGACATACATTATGTTGAGAAGAGCACATGAATAGTGAGAGACAGGTATTTACACTGAGTTGAGTAGATACATGTACACTATGGACAGGTTTTGTATGATTAGGGCGGACAGTATTAAAGTTTTAAAAAAAGCATCAATGCCAGTGCAATTAAAGCACAGGTAAAATTGTATCCTGATACACCTAATTTGAAAGGCCTCTGCCAGATAGTGTAAGCATTTTTCACTATCACATTTTTCAGGACAAGCTGGGGTTTTATCAATATGGGCGGCTTTGAATTGATATTTAGTCAATCTGGACATTTCTCATTCAAATACTGTCCATTGTTAAGTTTTGCTTTAAACGACATCTGCTCTGAAACAACTAGGCAGATTTAAACCAAATTTGGCAGGAAGCATCCTTAGGGGAAGGGGTTGCAAGATTGTACAAATGAAGTCTCTGACCCCCCATGGGACAGGTTGGTGGGGGCAAAAGGGATACATTTTACTGTATGCATTTAAACAACATCTCCTCTGAAACTACAAGGCAGATTTCAACCAAATCTGGCAGGAAGCATCCTTAGGGGAAGTGGATTCAAGATTGTACAAATGAAGTCCCTGACCCCCAATGGGGACAGGTGAGCAGGGCCAAAAGGGGTAATTTTGACAGTATGCCTTTAAACGATATCTCCTCTGAAACTACTGAAAAGATTTCAAACAGATGGACTTTAAGGCCCAATGGGCCCCTTGTTGGTTGTATACTACAAAAATTCAACATACAGATAAAGAGTGCAGAAGTTCATGAAAGAAACATATATAAATACAGACATTTAAAAGTTGTTTTGTGTTTGTTTTATTGATGGATTAATAAATAGATAATGTAACAACTGCACAATGTGATGTTTGACACAAAACCTTAGATCCTATGTCTGTTAGGTTTATATGCTTATAACAATCAATACAGCTAACATTAGAATTTGATTAATTTTAGACTTTTGCTGCTGCTTGAAGTAACACAGTGTCCTTATAGCAATGTAACTGACATTTTATGACTATATGTTAATTACTACATGAAGTCGCACAGTATGCTTATAACAATGTATCTTACATTAGAATTTATTTAATTTTAGACTTCAAATGCGTAAGAAGGCAGTGTGCATCATCGAACAGGAAGATTGATATAGGCTTTAATCTACATGACTTTTATGACTGACTCCTCCCTTCTGTTGTACACTAATATTATGCATACAATCAGTGATACTGTATCATCTTACTTCATGTACCATATTTAACCTGATAAGCCCCCATGTCCCTATAAGTGCCCCCTCCCTTTTCATGCTACTTTGTAACCGTCATGTATATTAGCTAACATTCATTACAGGAGAACATTGCAGTATATTCATTCATAGTATAAATATGTAATATGGTCTTAATAAGCACCCCTCTACTTTTTCTAATTTTTAAGTGCCCTGGGGGTGCTTATAAGGTCAAATATGGTAGTCTACTTGCAATGTATCTATAATATACTGCATTAAATTATGCATGAAACATGTAAATTAATCAACACGTTTGTATTATAACGGAGCTGTTCTGTGACGGTATATTATACTGGTTGATTTAAGTAACATTGTAGATTACGATCCCTGTTATGGCCTTCACATTAGATTTTTTACCTGTCATTTGTCAAACCGTTAGTCATATGTAATGTATATATTTTCCTTGTGATATAACTATCAAATAATACTGTTCGCTGTGTACTTAAGAAGAAGGGAAATAAATTATATATTTTTTAATGTTTGGTATAAAGTAATTTATTTGCTAAGTTTTTAGTTTTTGTTAGTTAGTCATTCATAAGTGAGAGAGTGATCGTAAATAAGCGCCATTGACAGTAAACAGAAGAAAGTACTTTATATATATGAAACACGGATGTGTATGATGTCATGATGAATCAGTGTTTGATACAGCTTGTTATGGAGCTTTATACACACATGTTGTGTATTGAAGATCTAAACATTTTATTTAAAAGTTATTTGTGCATTATATACATCAATGTATTGAGTCCAAAATTGGTTTCACTGACTGATCAAAACAAAGAGAATCAAAAGTATTAGTAATCTGAAAGGATTGCTTTTTGCACAAGGTGGTACATAGTACCAGTGGACTCATTGTTTTTTCTTCAAGCATTATTTATGCTTATGTTAAGAAATATGACTAAGGACACTATCATGTTAATGTGTCTGTGACATGGTGCTTCTGTGAGTCAGCACTATAAGCCATCTTGATTAAGTATTGTACTGAAAAAAGAATAAAAAAAACTATTGCTATTTACTGCAAATACAAATGTAAGTTGTATCGCATTACCGTAAAAACCTGTGTAATTTTCACACTTGTATAGGGGAAATTAATGCTTCAAAATCTTGATGTGTAAATTAAACAAGTAGAGAAAAATCCAGGAAATTTACATGCATTTTCAAGCAGCTGTATACATCCAAGATTTGACCAAGAAATGACTATCAGTCATTCAGTGCAAAAATCTCATGTGTTTTCTTCATTTTAATAAGCAAACATAACAAAGTACCTTGATGCTACTGCTATTTGTTTCTAGTGTCTATGTTTCTGGCTTCCTTACTGGTTTGGATGCTATTTCAAGAAAACTTAATAAAGAATTATGTTATAGTAATCGGTTATTATTTTCTAGTCAATAATAATAAATTTGGAGGCACTAAAAAAGAACTTCAACTTTCATGCTCTAATACGCTGACCTACGATTTTTTGCCTGCGTAAAATAAATGGGTAGAGGGTTTTTTGGCCCTTTTAAATGCCAAATTTCCCCTGCCTAAATTACACAAATGTTAAAATTACTAAGGTTTTTACAGTACAGTACATTGTACTTCATGTCCTTACTGTGTTAATAGCATACCATACAAAATAATTTATTTTAGAGTAACCAAATAAAAAGGACTTTTTATAGTACATGTAAAAGAAATATCTCTGTGTGTGAATAAAGCAATAAGTTAATTCTTTTTAATTGAAGTCCTAATTAATATTGAAGATTTCATCTTTTGTTGAATGCAGCACCAGATATTACACAGTCCTGTCTCCCTACACGTATGTATGGACATTATACTTACATTGGGATTTGTGTCAAATTCTTGTCAGTTTAAGCTGTTGCCACTTATTACGTTCTCATCAATAATATTTATGTATTCTTTGTGTACTGCAGGCTAAAAACAAGGAGACTGGGGAGTTTGCCGCTTTAAAACAAGTAGAGATAAAAGATGAAGAAGAACTGGATGACTTTTCCGTAGAGATAGATATCCTGTCAGAATGTCGGCACAGAAATGTTGTATCTCTTCACGAAGCCTTCTTCTACGACGACAAATTATGGGTAAGTCACATATATTCTTACTGGAAAAAGTATTTAATTTGTATTTTTCACAAAATTTGTCACTTCTCTTTACTTTGATATCAAAAGAAATGCATGTTTCATTCTGTGGCCAATTGTGGGTATTTAGTAGCACCCTTGATACTTGAGCACTATGGAGGAGATGCTGTTGGTATTTAGTAGTCCCCTTGAAATTGGAGTAATGAAGAGGGGGTGCTGTGGGTATTTAGTAGTACCTTTGATGTTTGAGTTCTGTTGAGGGGATGCTGTTGGTATTTAGTAGTCCCCTTGGAGTTGCTGTTTTGTGGAGGGGTGCTGTAAGTATTTAGTAGTCCCCTTGATGTTGTCATCATGATAGAGCTATGTAGAGGGGCTGCTGTAAGTATTTAGTAGTCCCCTTGAAATTGCTGTTATGTGGAGGGGTGGTGTTGGTATTTAGTAGTCCCATTGAAATTGCTGTTATGTGGAGGGGGTGGTGTTGGTACTTGGTAGTCCCCTTGATGTTGCCATCATGTTAGAGTTATGTGGAGGGGGTGCTCTAGGTATTTAGTAGTCCCCTTGATGTTGCTGCTATGTGGAGGGGGGTGTTGGTATTTAGTAGTCTCCTTGATGTTGCTGTTATGTGGAGGGGCTTCTGTAGGTATTTAGTAGTCCCCTTGATGTTGCCATCATGTTATAGTTCTGTGGAGGGGCTTCTGTAGGTATTTAGTAGTCCCCTTGATATTGCCATCATGTTGGAATTCTGTAGAGGGGGTGTTGTGAATATTTAGTAGGACCTTTGTTGTTACAGATTTATTGAGGGGGTAAGGTGGATATTTAGTAGGACCTTTGTTGTTAGGGATCTATTGAGGGGTTAGGGTTGATATTTAGTAGGACCTTTGTTGTTAGAGATCTAATGAGGGGGTGGGGTGGATATTTAGTAGGACCATTGCTGTTGAGAGATCTATTGAGGGGGTAGGGTGGACAGAGATCTATTGAGGGGGTAGGGTGGACAATTTTATTTTTGTAGAACCTTATCTGAGTTTCATTTTACATTTATACAGATGTACATAGAGTTCTGTGGAGGAGGTGCTGTGGACAGCATTATGGTCGATCTGGAGAGAAACCTTTCAGAGAAAATGATACGCTTTATCTGTCATGAGATGTGTGAAGCGCTTGTCTTCTTACATAAAAGTCATGTGATACATCGAGATCTAAAAGCCGGAAATGTCCTTCTAAGCATAGACGGAGAAGTTAAACTCGGTGAGTGTACTGTTTAAGCTATTCATCCCTGGATTCAGACAATGAACAGTGATATTCATTACTTTGGAAAAGTCTAAATATGACTTTAGGGGTCAGTGGGTTAAATCAAATGAAGTTAACTTTTATGTATATGTCTTCACTTAATACCAAGCATGAATTGTATAGATCATGGGCTGGTGTACTCAGAGTCAGAGTAATGTAAATGTGATGTGTATATGTTGCATGCTGCTAATGGGATTGGCTACTATGAGATTAGCATACATGCTTTATATTTTAAGTGACTTTAACTGTTACGTTGAATAGTATCAAGTAAAACTTAAAAAGCTGTTTACATTGCTGCACCTACTTATTTTGGTAAATGGACATACAATTTTACTGATGTTATGTAATATTATTGATTTGCATGAAGTAAGTTTCTTTGTAAAGCACCTATAGCTAGAATAAATAAATACCCCTCAGCTATATAGATATTATGAGAAGGGAAGAAATAAACATTGTCTAAACATTGTGAAGCATGTATATACTAGCTGACGAGCACATAACTTGAATGGTAATTTGATAGTTAAATGAGAAAAGACCAGTTATTTAATTGATCCTCTAATTGATTTGTCTTTATTTTTCAGCTGACTTTGGAGTCTCCGCTAAAAATACCCGAACAGCACAAAGACGGGACTCCTTTATCGGCACGCCATATTGGTAAAAAATTGTCATTTTGTCTTTGTAAAGTGTACAGGAATACTTAAAGATATACAATAAATGTTTTAATTGCAATTGAACTTATCATTTTGTTGAAATAGTTTTATTTGTGTCTTTTAGAAATGGGTAGAATGTTAAATGTAAAATCAGAAAGTTTTATTCATTTTGTGGAATTTAAAGAAAACAGTTAAAGAAGAACAATTAAAAGTTATTTGTAACATAATTCTTCCTATAGGAAGAACAAATCAACAGAAGTATAATGCCAGAGAAACACTCCAAATAAAATCATCATTTACTCTGTGTTAATATTGCAGGATGGCGCCCGAAGTCATTATGTGTGAAACACTCAAAGATAGTCCATATAACACAAAGGCAGATATCTGGTCTTTAGGTAGGTCTTAGAAATAAATGGAACCTTTAATTAAAATTCCAAATAATGTCTAATCTGAGAAAATTGGTAATCTGAATGTAGAAGTCTACCAATTTCTAGTTAAAAGTTGTCTCTCTTGTCCAGAATCATCAGACATAACAGAATACTTATGGTATGTATCCTGGAAGTGCACTACAATGTTTGTTTATGTAGAAATGCTGCCAATGCCTCATTGACCAGCGTTTTGATGGGTACTTAAATCTCTGAGAAACATCATCATTTTGCTGGTGTCAGTTGCTGTAGCCACTGCATATGTCATATGATGCCACTGTTCTATGAGACCTTGACATATATGTATATGTGAAATAAGATAGAGATCAATTAAAGATATGCATAATTAAGGAAGTCTTAAATATTCATTCTGGTACCATGGTATGATCTTAATTATAATTAGTAACTAACTATGATTATTGACTAATTAACCTGTTGATGGATACTTAATACAGGTATCACGCTGATTGAATTTGCTCAGATAGAACCACCCAACCATGACATGCATCCAATGCGAGTCCTCATCAAGATACAGAAGTCAGATGCTCCGTTTCTAAAGAAGCCTTCAAGATGGTAATTATACTTCTGTAAATGTAGTGAATTATTTGTATAAATAGTTAACTGATAATTCAGATTAAATAAATTGTTGTAAAATTGTGTAATATTTTGTTTATAAGCATTTGAACTTTTAGTCATTCTGATTGCTCTGTGAGTAAGTGTATCCTCAATGTAAACAAACTAGGAAAAATGTAAAATCTTTAATAAGACACAAACAAATTTCATAAACCACAAAAGGAATAAGACACTTGCTTTGATCATATCATTTGTACAAATATAACTGTTTATTTCAGGTCAAAGAATTTTCAAGATTTTTTAAGAAAGTGCTTAAACAAGAATCCAGAATTGCGACCGACTGCTCTGGAACTTCTCGAGGTTTGTTACTTCATGGATAGGAAATTCAGATCTGTGATTCAAAGTTTGTCTACTGCCCCACATGAAATTAACATATGCATGCTGTTTGACCTCTTTATTTACATACAAGTCATGTGATCTAACAATTTGGTTTTATGTCTGTTCATAAAAACTCCAATTTCCAGTTCCAAATAATCCCTATCTCTATCTACAAAGACAGCTTATATTAGACAACCATTGTTTTCATTCACTTATTTCAGAGTTAAAATGTTACAGATTTATTATGGTAGTTTTAAAAATATGTTTCTGATATTAATCAAAATTCACAAAAAACCACTTTTTGGAACTGGCAATTTTCTGCAATCGGAAACTACGAAAATGACTATTATAGCTGTAGAAGAACAATTTGATAAATTTTATATTCTGATTTCAAATTTGTTTGCGTATATGTGAACTAACGCTTGATACAGGAAGTTCATAAATGCATCAGGTATGGATACCTATCAGGTATGCAGGATGTCTATGCGTGGGTCATAAATGAATTGAAGTAAAATAGACCACAACACACCGGATGTTGGTTTCTTCATTTTATTAGGTCGTCATCAGGATTTTACCTCAATTGATTTCAAATTTGTAACATTAGGGCTGTAAAGTTTATAGAATCAACAGAAGATTTTTGATAACTTTAATAACATACAGATACATGGTTTCAAACCACATCTAAAGGATGGGCCGCAGTGGCCTATTAGTTAAAGTAGCTGACTTGTAATCATAAGAGCCTTTCACCACCCAGGTTCTATTCCCGTTCGGGGCGGCTTAGTGTGAGAAAGTTGCCAGTTACTTGCCGTAAGTCGGTGGTATACTATGGGTACTCCTGTTGCCTCCACCAGTAAAACTGGCACATCCGTAAATTACTTAAGCTGTTGATCGGACAATAAGCCCTTAAAACAAACAAACAAACAACATCTAAAGGCTAAGGAACACTAACTTGTTTGCCTTGTTTTTGCAGCATCCATTTATAAAAGATTACAAGGATAAGACAGATGTGGTAGACTTGATCAACGAGTCCAAGGCTGAAGTGCTAGAGGAGATAAACGATCTAACAGAGGAGGAAGACATGAAAGAAATGATGGTAAATGTCTGCTCATCAAGCAATTCACAGTGTATTTAGTTGTATGCTTTTAAAGAAACACATAAGATCCATGATCTATTGAATTTCAGCTTTCCATCAACATTTGTCAGAGTTATTCCCCTTTAGCACTGAAAAAAATCACCAGTTGAAAATATTTGTTCTTTTAGATCTCTAAAGATTTTGCCCATTTTCTCTTTTGAAAACAGAAACACCTGAATGATGCCTCATCTGTATCAGACTTGGACAATGTATCGGTCAGCGACATGAAGAAATCTCCGACTCCAGAGAGAGAAACACCACCTAAGGAGACAACTCCAGAAAAGCCATTACCTGTGATAACAGATATACCGAAACCAGAAAAAAAGGTTTGCCACAAAAGTCTATAATGAGCTTTGATTTGTTCTGTATGTTGAAATTTCTTTTTACATAATGACAACTTTATGCATGTATGTTGATACTAAAATGAAGGTCACTTTCAGAACTCACTTACAATGATTAATCTGCCAAAACTAAAAATATTAAAAATCTCCATTTTGATTACCACTATATATATACACTTGCAAAAAAACGAATACAAAGATACTTATTCAAATAGCTTATTGCTTTTAAAACTTAAATTTGACGCCGATTAATTTCCGCCACTTACGTATTAATTTGATAAAATCAATTTCAAAAAATTTGTCCTTCAGAATTATGAAATTTCATTCAGAATTGAAATACATTAAAGAAAATTGCTTGGTAAAGCAAAGCATTAAACAGTGTTGACCCATATTCATCATGGAATTAATCAAATGTTAATATAAAATGCTTGCTCATTTAATATTAAGTTAAGGTCATTTTCAGAGAATAGTTAATCTTCAAAAGTCTTAGTTTTTGCTATGTTATTCTTAAAGAAAATGCTGTAAGCCGTTACAAATGACAATGTGGTGGTTCATATATTTGTTATTTTCGTGCATTGACACAGTCTAAGAAACAATAGATCCCATGAAATAAAGACAAGATATTAAAATAAAAAAACTTTGTGTATCTTGTAGATTATTATTAAAAATTCAAGCAATGTTTAGAGTTGTTATTAACATGGCTTATTGTTTGATAATTAACGGTAATAACCCTGGCAACAAATTAAGATAATCTTCATATCAACTATCTCTACACATGCCTAGTAAACTGGAAACAAAATCTACATTCTCCATTTATCAATAGAAATAGTAGTAATTCAGGGATTAATATTAGATGTTTCTGTAAACTAGTATAAAAAAATCTTCTCATTTACTGTTCATAAATTTCAACACAATTAATAAGTGTAACTAAAAAAATTTGTGTATGAAAAGTTTATTTCATGTAGCTTAAAACACCTTTCTATTTGATAATAATGTAAGTGTATGTTTTAATAAGGGCTTTTTGAAATATTGCAACTTTACTTAATCTCTTCATATAAAATATTCGCTCATCAATATTCTTAAATACTCTTTAATATGTTTTTTATTAATTAATAAAAAATTATGAATCCTCCCTCGTAATAATTTAGAAAAACTAGAATATTTGGGTATAAATTTTTTTTAAGAAAGGTAGAGAGATTATGTACATATGACAGTTTTAATTTAACTAATTTGTTAGTTTGTTCACATTTTCCCTTCACTTTTGGTTTTCACATTTCAACTTTGATTTCAGCTTTTATTGTCAAACAAGAATAGAATTATAGATCTGTAGATGCAAGGGAGACAATCCTAATTGTAGATGTAGGGGAGATAATCCTTCATTTGCTATGCCCTATTTAATGCTTCAGCTCAACACATTCATATAATATTGACATGTTTCTCCCATATCTACTGAATGTTTCATCTCTCATCTGGAGCTTTCTTTATAAATACTCAAAAGGCTGTATATTTATGTGCATGAAAGCATGTGCAACTTATTTCAAACACCAAGTCAATGTCGACTTACTTGACTATAAACAAATCTCCACGACTTTCAAACAAATTTTGTCATTTTTGACTGAGTTTCTGTTATAAACAAAAGTAAATTTCAGGTTTTAGGAGAAACAGTAAAATCTTAGACTTGTGATGACTGAGTATTGTATGTACCACTTCTATTTATTAAGTTCTGAGGTAAAGTAAATGGCCAAGGCTATACATTTTTACTCAAGAATTTGAAGAAGAAATTGTTATATAGGTCCTACTCAGTCGTCATTGGTTGGAGATTCCATACATTATACCTCCCCTGTACTTTATCAATCACACAAATTTATATAATGGCACCATAAACAAATCTGTCTGTTCAAGGAAAGCACACAAGTAACAAAAATTGAGGAAATCAAGACAGAAGAAAAGGCTGTGACGCCTGAACCAGTTCCAAAAATTGAAACGCCTGAACCAGTTTCAAAAATTGAAACACCTGAACCAGTTCCGAAAATTGAAACTCCTGAACCAGTTCCGAAAATTGAAACACCTGAACCAGTTCCGAAAAGTGAAACACTTGAACAAACTCCAGAGAAAGAAACACCAGAACCCGTATCAGAAAGTAAAGAACCTGAAACAGTTCCTAGAACTACCACTCCAGAGCCTGAAGTACCAAAAAGTCCAACACCTGAACCAGAATCAGATTCTAAATCATCACCATCAACCCCAGAACCTGTCACTCAACGTCAAAAGCCTTCGCCACAGGTTTCTCCAAAACAAGAAAGAACGTCTTCGCCACCTAAAATCCCTCCAGAGACTCTCCCAAAACCCTCGTCGCCAATTATGACAGATAGGGAAGAGGAGAGTATTGTTGTTAATGATAAACCCGCGGCTGAGTCACAGGAGGAGGTTTGTGCTGTAGTACAGAGTCAACATTGTTTAAGAATTCATGGATCGTTAAATTCTGTTGTCATTACAAAAACTTTTGGTGGCATGAAAAAATTGCTTAAGAATGTCTGAATAATTTTCTTCAAACTTTTCTTTTAGCATATTATAGCACCAATTTGTTTGTTAATGCTGGCCTGTTAACTGTAGAGCATGTTACACAGTCTGAGACCTTCTTTATAACCTATTATTCCAGCTTATATCACATATCTTCCTACATAGGTGTACATGCATTATCTAGTCCAGGACAAAGTCTATGGCAGGTTTTTAAGTTCTCAGAAAACTTCCTGTAGTGTTTGATTTATCTAGCCTAGCATGACAGTAGATTTGAAATTATACTTAATTTCTAATAACTTGATACATGTACTTTTCTATAGATGATTGCATCCCTCATACATGTAGTATGAAGTAATACAATCAATGCATAACGAGTATAGATTAGTAATATTTTCATGCCACCAAAATGTCTCTGTAAGGTATTTCTTCTCTGAATACAAAGCATTAAATTAGAGATAAATAAATAGGTGAATGCCAGTATATTACAAGTCTATTATAGCAGTAAATTCCCATGGGTTAAAGGTTATCATTATCTTATCGTTGCGAAAAATGGATCATATTCGTTGGTACTTTACACACTATATATAGCTTGTTATTATAGTCTTCATATACTAAATATCAATAACGCCTTCTGCCTATTGTGGAGTAATGGGTAAAACTTGTTAAGATTTTAAGTTATTTTCAAATTTAATAATTTGTTTTGATTGTTGCTGTCAATTTTAGAATGTTTTGTTTATTGCTAGTATGAATAGTTTGATTCGCTGTCGCACGAGACAGGTAGTATGTGTTTGGACTTATCATTGCATTGTTATCATGTTTTAAATCATGAACAGTGATCAATATTAATATCTGATAACATTTGTAAGAGTTCTTAATATAAAAATACAGAAATTCTAAACTATATATTAATTATTAGTCTAATTATTAAATTGAAACTTCAAAAATCAATTTCTAAGAAGATTTTAAGATGCTCTGTCTGAGAGAAGTTTATTTCTTTATTGTGTTTGAATGTATTTAGCATCATTTGGGCAGGCTTAGAAATACATTTAATGCATACATCTGTAAAATATATCATTAGTTTTTAGAGATATATATCTTAGTTGTAACTTTATCATGAACTTTGTCTCATGAAAATCATAAGATTTGAAAATAATTTGTTAACGATTTCAATCAAGACCAAGTTATTGGTTTTTGTCTGGGAAGAAAATAATCTGTTTTTACAGAATTTATTGCTTTTATATATGTGAATTGATGTCAAGGCATTGGATAAGATTGTTTTGTAGACTAATGAGATGTAAACTACAAAAACGAATGCACTTCTATCAACAGTTACATAGGGATTAAAGTTGTTTTATACACTAAAAATAATTATATATGTCCTGAATATATCCTGCACGCAAGCAAATAGCGTCTCTCTGAATTGCTGACTTATGTGAATATGTAAGATCCATCATTCTAGAAATACCTAATTGAGATGGTCTTACTGCTCAATCAAGCACAAACTCCAGTAAACCTGCGCTTCTTTCCAATGCACCATTTTGGAATAACTTAAATGAAATTAACCATACATTTAGATTAATC
>JAUMGZ010238853.1:0-10721 GCA_032359645.1 Pododesmus macrochisma | reverse complement strand
TCCGGCCTGTACAGGACTAAATAAACACTTACTGTTCTAATCTGTATACATGGCTCCGGTATAATCATCCGGCCTGTACAGGACTAAATAAACAATTACTGTTCTAATCTGTATACATGGCTCCGGTATAATCATCCGGCCTGTACAGGACTAAATAAACACTTACTGTTCTAATCTGTATACATGGCTCCGGTATAATCATCCGGCCTGTGCAGGACTAAATAAACAATTATACTATTCTAATCTGTATGCATGGCTCTGGTATAATCATCCGGCCTGTACAGGACTAAATAAACAACTGCTGTTCTAATCTGTATACATGGCTCCGGTATAATCATCCGGCCTGTACAGGACTAAATTAACAATTACTGTTCTAATCTGTATACATGGTTCCTTGCGTAATGTTCCTGATTTATAAATAAGTACCGTTTTTATCCTTATATATAGTTCCTATTAATGTTTCAGAAAAACACAAATTAACTTTAAGTTTTAGAATCAGTATCGAAAATCGGCGCGATGGGCGATCACGAGAGGTAGCTGAGCGTTCGCTTCGTGCTAGTAGATTGGTGTTAGAATTCCAGACGGTGGTTCGAACCCATGACGCCTAAAACGTTAAACTTAGGCAATCTGCTTGCTCCCTGCTAAGCGCTTAGCATTTCTGGGTAGGAGGAGGACTGGCCTGGCTCGGTGTCAGAATAATGTGACCGAGTGAAGTATCATCGATGTGTCTGCGGCGTGACATTTCAGTGATTCAGCATTATAAAGTCACCACAAATGTGCACTGTTACAAGCAGATACCGTTTTGATATGACACAGATAAAACAAACAGCACTGAAAACACTTAAAACAATTTCATGTATATACAATTCTATTCACTATTCACGTAATGTTACACTGAAAATAATTCACTCTATATGCAGCACACATGATGCTGAATCAGAATATTAAATGACATCTTCTTTTATTCTTTATTCTAAGCATTTGTCCTTGTTTAGGTTTTTGCTTTGATTGTAACTTCAAAATTATTGTGAAATCATAAAGTGTGAAGCCATTAGTAAGTATATATATACTGTGTTGATTAGGATTGAGGAATTTTTATATTCTGAGTATTTGTTGTTTGTTTGTTTGTTTGTTTGTTGTTTTCTTCTTGTAGATACTACACATAACTTAGTGGTTTCAAACAACACTCATAACATATTATAGAAGTGTGTTTTTTATGATGATGATGATGATGGTGATTGGTTTTTTTATTTAATATAATCAATGAATTCAATACACACTCACTGTTATAATTGAATACGTTCCTAATAATATATAGTATCAATATCAAAGATAACTGTTAAACTCCAATTTCAAGGTAAATATAATTCCTTTATAACAATTAATTGAATTATATTGAATGTAAAGATTTTAAGACAAAAACGTATAATATATTACTATATTAATTATCATAGAAATTTTATTTATATATTTTGTATATTTTTCCCTTTCCTCTGAATCAGAAAACTTAAAAATAGAACTAAAAAAGAAAAAAATACGGCGAAGTTTATAATTGTGTATGTAAAGAAAAAGATATAGAAAATGAGCAATGTTGGGTAAGTGACGGAATAAACCGAAAACAATATGGTCATTCAATCACCACTACCGTGATAAAACAAGAACAAAACGAGCCGGTCGGAACCAAAAATAATAAAACTTGGAAAAACGTGAATATTATAATTTAAATTATGCACGAGATCTAGATTGTCGGGAATAACAATTCGTCAGGCAAATTGCATTATACTTGTTTCAACATGTATCGAACAATTTTGTATAAGTAATTTGAGATTAATAGTCGCTTACAAATACTGAATTGTGAAATAAAGATGTTATGTTGTTGTGTATTTAATACTGATTTGTATGCTTACTGAAATAAATATTGTTTAAACTAAATATAGATGTTACGTTGAAAAAACTATGGTTCAGCGATCTCATATCCCATTGAAGACACAATGCGGTGCGCATTGTAAACAACAATTGCACGTAGAAAATTGTAAACAAAGGTATCATCCGTTGTATTGTTGTATATTATTGACAGAAAAGAGTCACTTTAGTTTGATAACTGATTAAACTCACGTCAAAAACCTACTTTGGGTGTGGTCAGGTATACAAATAACCCTACTGTGTGCCTCTCCGGATAACAAACTAACAAAAATAGATTGACAATTCAAAACTATTAGGACATGGTGACGGACATCACTGGGCACCATTCAGGAATAAATTGTGGAACCTGTATTGGTTTATGAAAACAATGTTGAGCAATAATACAAATAACATTCCAAATCACTCGAACTGCCGACGAATCTTGTGATTTTATTTCTTTAAAAAGTGAATTTTAGCAGCAGTCGTGAAACAAAAATTGTATACAAATGTACCACGAATTTACGTGAAAACGTATAAATCAATGTGTTGAATATGTCATTAAAACATGTTAACCCGAAAAACTTGTACTGTTATGATATGTATTTGAAATTGCTTCCCTCCCGTTTCAGGGTTTGTATAGCCTTATTCACCTCACTGACCTATTGAACTCTCTTCTGCGTTTCTCGCTCTTCTGATCATATTTAGCAAATTCCAAAAATCAAATAAACTAGAAGACATAGAGCCTTATGTTTTTTTTTATGTAGTAACATTGAGGCAAGGAGAGACATGTTTTATCAAGGTGTGACGCTAGGGTAAAAAATAGAAATCTATGCAAATTATAAATATTAAAAATGCAACTTGCCCTGTTGACCAGATAGACGTTAAGGGTCAATGGGTTTCTTGTGGCTTTTATGTTGAAAGACTATAGTATTACAATATGTAACATATCGTATTATAGCTTACAATACACAACCCTAACAGGAACCAAACGGTGAAGACTATTAATAAAAATCAGGTGATAGGAAGATAAGATGCATTGCAAAACTGGTAACTATAGGGAACCGAGTTCACTGATAGTTTCATCGGCGCTGTGGCTCAGAGGTAGAGCATTCGCGCCTCGTCCTCCGGTAGGCGCTGGTTCGATTCCCGGCCTCGTCACATCTCATCTTCTCGCTCCCTGCTAGGTGCTTAGCATTACAGGGTAGGAGTAGGGAGGTTGGGTGGTTGGCTCGATGTCAGGATAATGTGACAGAGTGAAATATCATGTCAAAGTGTTTGTGGCGTGGTACTTCAGTGAGACAGCACTATTAAGTCATCAATGCGCACTATTCAAAGCAGACACCGTCTCGATATGACATAGACATGAGTTAAAGTGACAAACAAACAATCACTGATAGGTTCAAAATGAAATCATAAGTTCCAAAATAAATGAAGCACTTTGAGGTTGAAATTCAGCAATAAC
This sequence comes from Pododesmus macrochisma, assembly GCA_032359645.1. NCBI lineage: Eukaryota > Metazoa > Mollusca > Bivalvia > Pectinida > Anomiidae > Pododesmus > Pododesmus macrochisma. Next base: position 7,357 of record JAUMGZ010238853.1, on the reverse strand, counting down.
ATGTCTTATTATATACATCTTATACCACAGGTTGGATTACGACCAAACTTAAGAGGCACATACGTAGTGTTCATATTCTCCTAGGGGTGCTACTAAGGTACCAGAAAAGGGGAAATTTAACAAAATGTCACAAACAGTTACAAAAAGAAATCCTACTGCATATATCAAGGCTAGCATATGTATAAGCTGAATTCTACTGTTTAGGCTAAATTCAGGAAAAATCTTATGTTGACAGCTTCAATTTGTTTCTTAGATAGCCCTCCACAGAAAACTCTGACGACCATCTTGTTTAAAGATATTTCTTGTTTATTTTTATCTTGAAAATGCAAAAGCTATCTTGAAATTTCAAGAAACTAATTTGAAAATTCAAGATACATGTACTATCATATATAAATTTCAAGAAGCTAATTTGAAAATTCACTAAACTAATTTGAAAATTTAAGGTACTTTCATATATAAATTTCAAGAAGCTAGTTTGAAAATTCAAAAAATATAATTTGAGAATGAAAGAAACTAATTTGAAAATTAAAGAAACTATCTTGAAAAATCAAGAAACAATATTAAAAATTCCATTTCAGCTTAACAGGCGTGGTGCTAATGCCTTTCACAGAAGTGAGCACGATTACAAATTCAAATTCAAATATTTTATTGGTGTAAAATTCACACAAACGATTTGTCACCAAGGCAGGAAACACGATACATACAAACATTTCCATGGTATAAATATACTGTAGATATGTCGATTATATAGAAGATCTTAATGCAAACAGCTTAGAAATATATGTTATACAAATAACATTTCAATCGGAAAAACCACTCGGACCTTTCCTTCATACTTTAGAAAAACGGAACATTTATGTCGAAATCTTTACTTTGTAATATAAACTTGAAATTTAGGTGGTCATCCATTGTACTAAATCTTGGTATTATAACAGATATTTTGTTCAAGAATTCAATCCTTATATGTAAGGTTGTAACATGTGACATTTTGTAACAAAGTGGAGCATATCTTCCACATCAGTATGACACAAAGAACAAGTGTCAAGGAATTTGTACTGCACTGATGTTACTTAAACTTGGTACACATGATCAGTACCCTGTGTAGTCGAGCATTTGAAAAAATTTCACTTTTACCAGTTGTTGGATTTATTTCACTCTTATGATTTCTGTTTACAGATTTTGTCTGAATGTGCATTTGTTAGAGTAATTCCCCATCTCTGATTTTTGTTCCACAAATCCGCGACAAGTATACACTTGGCGGGGCCCTTGCTGGCGGATCAGTGTTCTAGTTGAAGTTAAAATCGAATTAAAAAATATGACGCATTGTTGAAATAGATAGTAACCGCATACTGCTGTGTAACAGAAATGTAGCTAGTGTCCGCTGGGATGGATATTCATCAATCGAATAAAACACGCTAAAAGACTACCACCATTTTGGAAATGCTTATACTTGTACAGTAAAACCTTTTCAGACAATGTCTACAGGAAGTTGCTACTAAAAGTTATTTCCCAATTCCCTGTGTATGAACGACTTTGTATAGTCAGTTGGATAAAATAAGTTCGTACGATTAATAGGTTAAAATGACCGAACGAACGGGAATGCATTTTGAACAGTGTCAAAAGCATGCATTCAATGTCTGAGACATACTATCTAAAGCATTTATCTTACTATCTATAAAGTCCATAGCTATGAGTTTATATATAAGGTTGGGTTAAAAAGATGTTAAAATCAACTACAGCTGAATTAGATCTACAGTAATTTTCGAACTGAATCGCTAATTTACTGTAGTATACAATGTGCCAGTTATCATTCTGATTGTCCTCTTACCCATTTGGTTATTGTTGATGCCCGTCTCACTTTGCTAGTTCATTCTGGTGGTGACTTTTTGATTAAGCTATTGTTTGTTTGTCAATAACGTATGTTCTGTTGATCCTAGTTCATTCTGGTGGTGACTTTTTGATTAAGCTATTGTTTGTTTGTCAATAACTTATGTTCTGTTGATCCTATCTCTTCTTGTTTTCAAAAACCAATTTAGAAATCAATTAGCTGATGGTAAAATTGTCAACTGTTTTATTATCCAATGATACTACAGGATTTATGAAATTATCTAATAAGACTACTACATGTACTATAATAGTGAATAATATTCACGTTTTAATTAGTTGATGGTAAAATTATCAACTGTTTAATTATCCAAGATGGTAACCTGAATTTTTCAAATGATTTTCTTCAAATTTCATCGATGGTTTCTTGAAATTTTACGACAGTATCATGAATTTCTTACAATTGCAATATACATACTTGAATTTTCAAATTATTTTCCAGAAATTTCAAGATAGTATCTTGAATTTCCAAATTAGTTTCTTTAAATTTCAAGACAGTATCTTGAATTTTAAAGTTGGATTATTGAAATTTAAAATTAGTTTCTTGTAATTTCAAGCTGATTTTGATATGCTGTAAAAATGTTCTAAAATAACAATATCTATGTTTGATTACATGTCAAAAAGGGAACAATTTCAACTAAAGATGGTCCTGCAATAGTTACAATAACATAATTCCATTATTTGAAGATATTGAGGCTATTCTGTCTCCCTAGAATTGAATATGAATATATTTGAACAAAGACTTAACTCTATAGAAACAGCCACTAAAAATAAGTAGTTAAAGAAGTTGAGAAAATAAAAGGAGCGGTAGTCGATCGCATCAAAGTAAAGTCAACAATGTAGTAAACGATATGACAAAAAAACTTGATACCCGCAGAAATATAGAACAAAAAATAATCATACTTAATGTTCCGGAAAATGCTAGTGACAATAAAACAGTAGAACAATCAACTGACAAGGCCAGCATATAAAGCTTATAAACAAATTTGGTATTACTGACCTTGAGGTGCATTACATTAAAGAACCGGGAACCACGTTGAGACAAAATATAGACTATTAATTATCAAGTAAGGGAGTAAGAGTCGGAATTTTCTTTTACTAGAGAATGCGCGTTTTATCCCAAACAAGACTGATGTCACACAAAAAGGCCATACGATCTGACACAGGAGCAGTGACAAGAAGCAAAACAAAGAAGACTCGGTAGACTTAAATCTGAAGTTGCAAAGCAAGCAAGGGTCGTACCAGTTAGCAAAACCTAGACAAATCAAAACAAGAGGCCCGTTGGGCCTTCACGTCCATCTGGAGTTAATAGGCCTGTAAGGAATTGTTTGGCATTTAAATACTTTTGACCCTAGGGTCATGCATTGAACAAAGTTGGTTCTCTGTGACTATGCCCTAAAATTACTACGACCAAATCATTCAGCACTAGTCCTTATATTTCATAAGAAGATTTTTGAAATGTTGTCAAATATTCTCTATTTTGGGCCCCCTAAGCAACCCTCCCTGTGTACTGATCCCCATATTTGTACAAATCTGAACCCCTTCCCCTAAGGATGACATTTACCAAGTTTCGATGGATTTGGTCCAGTAGTGTTGGACAAGAAGACGAACGTGTTAAAAGTTAACATATGCTATATGTATATATAAAAAAAAATATTATATAGTGTTGAACTTTGACCCCAAATGCACAACTTTTTTGGCCCCAAGATCATGGCTTCAACAAACTTTCCGTGCCTTAAAGTTACTACATGAACATACCACAGCATTAAGCTCTAATGCCATCTAGTTTATAAGAATATTTATTGAATTTTGTCAAATTTCCCCCTTTTGGCCCCTCTGGTGGCACCTCTGGGTCTGGGGGCCAAACCCCTTCATTTGAACAAATCTGAACCCACTTCCCCTAGGGACACCTCCTACCAATATAGGGTGAAATTGGTCCAGTGGTTTAGGAGAAGCCGAAAATGTAAATAGTTAATATATTGATAATGCCGAATTTTGACCCAAAAACGCGTAACCTATTGTTGACCCCAAGGTCACACCTTGAACAAAATTGGTTCCCCATGCCTTAAAGTTACTACATACCAAAACATTTAACTCTTGACTTTCTGGTTTCTTATATGAAGATTCTTTAAATATTGTCTTATGTCCCCTCTAGTGGCGCCCCTGGGGGCCGAGCTCCGTCATTTGAACAAATCTGAACCCTCTTCCCCTAGGGACACCTCCTACCAAGTTTGGATGAAATTGGTCCAGTGGTTTAGGAGAAGTCCAAAATGTATAAAGTTAGCATATTTACTAGTGTTGAACTTTGACTCCTAGGGCCACGCTGTGAACAAAATTTGTTCTCCATGCCCTGGAGTTAATACATAAAAAAAATCTAACTCTAGACGTTCTTGTTCATTAGATGTTTTAAAATTTGTCAAATTTTGTCAACCTTCGGTCCAGATGGACTAAACACTTGGAAGTCATGGTTACTAACGGTCCTTTAGCAGCACAACAAGATGACAAACTGTCAGAAACAGATTCGGATATAGCCGCTCAGCCTCATCTCATCGGTATCAATCAACAACAGTCATTTCAAAACATGGTGGATGAAGGGCCCTTTTGATGGGGACGCTGCCATGATATACTTGGACCTACCCAACACATAAGTATTGAAAGATCCTAGCACTGTAGATGTTGACTGAGGTTAGTTTTACTAATTGATTTAATGGATGTACATTCAGACAATTTTAACATATTGTATTTTAATGACGACGCACTGACACTTTCAAAACACAAGGAACCCATATCACATGTAAAACAGGATGAGTGGAACCAACAGAACGAGATACATTGACAAACCAACAATAACTGCATCAACAATTCAGCATATTAACAAATGTATACCGGTGAGTAAAGAGAAACCTGGCAAATTTAAAGACAACCCGGTTCTAAATTATGAGGCGGTAACAGCAGTTAGAGGAAAAAATAGAAGAGAAGGATAAACTATTTACGTTGCAAAACGGAACAAAAATAATAAAACAAGCGAGTAATAAGGCAACATCTGCCATTCGTTATAGTATTTACATCTACGAAAAGGACTTAGAACTAGAATTAAACATGATTCCGAGTTATTCTGTAAGTATATCAGATCAAAACTAAACACTAAAGACAAAATGCAACACCTGGAGAAAAAGATGGTGGTCTAACTCATAGTGACAAAGAAAAGGCAGAAGTCATAAATGAATACTTTGCAAGTGTTTTTGTCCAAGAGGGTACCAGTGATTTGCAAAATGTTCAACCTAGGGACTATGACACCACATTAATGACCAGTAGAATAACAGAAGATGAATGCCAACTAATCAACAGGTAGAAATAATTATTTCCTTCATAGAATTCTAAAAGAAACATTTACTGACTATTTAAAAAAAAATCGCTGTCAGCAGGGGAACGTCCACTAGATTGGAAGACTTGCCAATGTTTCACCCATTTTCAAGAAAGGCGAACAATCCAAACGTGAACATCACAGACCCATTAGTCTCACGTGTGTTATTGGGGAAATTAATGCAAAGGTTTGATATACATTACGAGATTTTTTGAACATCATGATAGCAATAACCTATTTTTCAAAAACCAGCACGGATTAGGCGTGGCGGGTCTTGCACTACACAATTGCTAGAAGTACATAAAGACTGGACTGAATTCCTGGACAATGGGAGGGCTGTGGATGCTATATATTTAGACTTCAGCAAGGCATTTGACAAGGTCTCTTATGAAAGATTGATCAGAAAGGCTGAAGCCTATGGACTTTTAGGTATCGTCTTGAAATGGATAAACAGTTTCTTGTAAAACATGAATCAGAAGGGTGTCATTAATCGCTGTTCATCAACCACTCTAGTCCGATAACATCAGACTCCGCGGTTTGTTTTTTGAATGGACGCGGACCATTCAAAAAGCAAACCGGGGGCTGCGGTGGCCTAGTGGTTAGAGCCGCCGACTTGTAATCATAAGAGCCTATCACCTCCTAGTTCGATTCCCGTCCGGGGCGTGCAAGTGTGAGAAAGTTGCCAGTGACTTGCTGTAGGTTAGTGGTTTACTCCGGGTACTCCGTTTTCCTCCACCAGTAAAACTGGCACGTCCGTAAATGACCTAAACTGTTGATCGGACGATAAGCCCTTAATACAAACAAACAAAAAGCAAACTGCAGAGTCTGAAGTTTTAGGACTACAACAACTCGTTAAGTAACTAGTAGGGTACCCCAGGGGAGTGTGTTAGGACCGGTGCTCTTCTTGATCTATATCAATTATCTACCCGACATTGTCAGTAGTATTATTAGTATGTTTGCTGATGATGCTCATCTTTACAATAGCATTGATAACGAAAATACAAAAATGCAATCTGAAACATGCCTCTGATAAATATGATATTTATAAGAGGACAGAGACAATACTCTGTGTGAGACACCCCCGTCCCGAACCCCAGATCGTGCTTCGAAGCAGCAGTCATTAATGGACTCTATAGAGAAAATGTATTTTGAATAGACAAGACTACGGTAAATCAAAGCTACTCCAGGACATCAACAGAGTATCCTCGATATGTGATTGGACACATGGCGCTGAACATAAGCAAGTGCATACACGTGCATATACAACTAGACACACCCGCAAAACAAAACACCTATACATTTAAACAGAAGGTGAAATATTAACAACATTGACCAGGTGAAGGTGTTGATACTTATAATTGATGAAAAGTTTTAATTTTCTGAATACGTTAAGGTTTCGATTTCAAAAGTAACATAAATGTTGGAATTTTCTTTAGATTCGTCTTTCCTCATTTTGGATTCTGAAATGTTTGTAACCTTGTATAAGAACATATTTCGTCTTCACTTGGAAGATTCCACAACTGTATGGTCCCTAGGCCGATTCAAACGAATGCCGTTTTCTGATATTGTTCGTTTTTGCTTAGTCACAAATTTTTTTACTAGTTGAAAGATCTATCATACACCCACTAGGGTTATGAAGCTTGGAATACCGCTGGCTATGTTCAAATATGGTAGAGGTCTATAACATATTAAAGGCATAAACAAAATTAGTAAGAAAAACTGTTCACGGTGCAAAGAAGCTCGGTTATTAGAGTAATAATAAAAGTAAGTATATTCAAATCTAGATATAGGACATTAATTAGGGGACACATAAATATGTTTGATTCATCATGGAATATTTTGCCCAATAATGTGGTGGAGTCTCCGGCCCTCAATACATTTTAGTCCAGACTAAATACATGTAACCACTGGCGTATTTACATGAATGAGTGTGATGTGTTGCGAAGATCAAGATGAAGGTCACAGTTAACTAGTTATGGTATTGGTCTATGGCATAATTAGAAAACCTTGTTGTTTTAGTAATGCTTAAAGCCTTCCAGTTTACTATTTTTTGGAAACTTGAGAAACACAAGTAATTAATAAGTCTTTTCTCGTGAGAAAGTGTGCTAC
>JAUMGZ010238842.1:0-10722 GCA_032359645.1 Pododesmus macrochisma | reverse complement strand
AGAAGGTGTGCAATGCCAAAGTCTATGCCAGTAAGAGGCGGTAAATGGACCCAATACTAGGCATGTAGTGCGTCTCAATATAAGAGGATCATAGCTACGTTTAAGGAATTTTTCTTAGAATTTTAGTAGCAACAAAAGATACGTCTGGGTTGATGTTCTGAAATCCTTGGGAACGATCAAAAACATTAAACTTTAGACATTGATGAAATTCCCGTGAACATATTTCGTAGACATTGCTATTACAATAGTCCTATGCAGTTTGCTAACAAGTGTCCTGCCCTTGAACATGTGCCAGTGTTGTGGAACATTGGTATAAAAAAGCGAAATATATTGTTCAATGTTCCGTTTTCACCGTGTATAACCCAACAATTTGGGTGGCGGCAAGGTACGGCTAGGGGTGGTGACAACGAAGCGGGAGAGACGACGGTGAGGTAAATAAAAGAGGGTTTATCATGTAGAAACAATGAGGATAAAAATAAAAGCTGATGTGGAGAGTATCTCAGACTTACGTATATCATCAGATTAACTAAGGTCTTCTATGGTTTGCTAAATGTGCGTGGACATTGGAGAAAACACCATCTCAAATGAGTGTCAGTGCAGGATTTCCGAGATTTTATGTCATTTAGGGCAACATCAAAGCCACCATGTCCCTTTCAATAGTTTTAATCAACACTTTCCATTGAATGCAGTTGTCGCTTGCATATAAACTATTACCAGGAACGATTTAATTACATGCATGTTTACGTCGCAGGGTTGATGTTCGGCATTGGGTTATCATATATGTTCGGAAGATTTATAGCATTTTTTTTAAAAAATATTTCATTTTTGAAGTGAGTATTCTTAATGATGTTGACTATAGTTATCAATTATTAAGTCTGACAACTATTAACTAAATGATAATACAAAGTCTCTTACAACAGTCGGAACAAAAACATTTGGCCAATTTGATATAATAGATCTAATCTATTTTCCAGCGGTCGCATTCAAATACGACAGGATAGAATGAGATCCTTGTATCATCATGTAAACTCCTTTTAACAAGATTTGTGTACGACCATCTCTAAAAATGATTACTACTCTTTTTATAGGTGACATCGTGACAAATTTCATTAATGATCCAACGGTTTTTACACATGACAATTCAGCACCAGATTCAGTAAAATTATGCAATGAACACCTACAGTTGAATGGTACTAATTTAGTTCTGAAGAGGTCATTACTAGATGAACAATGTGTAAGTATGGTTTAAGCTTTTTCTGTTGAGGTGTTCCTATTTTACATATTGTCAAAATTATTTTCGTATTTTCAATTTACTGCAAAACATAAAAGTAGCACATACACAAAATATAAACATGTGAATTAATCACGAAGATGAATTTACCACTAATGATACTTAATATTCCGGTTTATTTACTTTAAGATGATGCTGAACATCTCATACTGTCCAATCATAAATATCGAAATCCAAAATCTTAGAAAGATACAGTTTTACTTGTGTTGACTTCTACACAGTAAACGTTCTCTGATTCTGTTTAAACAGAATTTTGGAGAAAGGTTGAATTTTTTTTGTTAAAATATAAGATCTTTTGACGTGCCCAATAAAACGAAACAGGGTCACCTTCACTAACTAGGTTAACTACACACGCTATCAACATCTGATAAAGCCCTAATTTTGGACACATGTTCAGGTTTTATCGTTTCTGTTCGTTATTAATTTGCAATTTATGTTATGTTAGCAAGGAATTGAAGGGTAATATGATTTCAAATCCATATGGGGTTATATTCCAGTTACTTATTTGAAAGCAATAAATGACTACAAAAGAGAATATTTTTAAGGCACTTTTCAGTTTTAAACTGTGTCATGCGCTCTGTAAAGTCGATATGTATGATCCTTTAGCAAGATACAGAGTAAATATACCGATATTTCAATTAAATTTATCAAGTGACACATAGTCATAGCCGTCTGAAATACATAAATAATCTTTCAGGTAATTGGATTCGTTATTAGTAAAACTTCAAATTTCAGTTTAAATATGTTCTGAGATTTAATTAATGATGATTAGTTAATATGATCTCTGATAAATTGTGCATATTTAAACAAAATATTGAAATTCTTTGTAGATTGCTGGCGGTATATGTAAAATTCAGTGCAATGGTGTAAGTAGAAAATCCCATGTGTCAGATACTAAACGTGGCTGCACACGTATAATTTAGTTTTGAATCATCCTCTGTATGTGTATTGTCGGTCATTCATATAAATTTCACGTAAACTATTCTCGTTATTTGATATTGCTTTACGTACCGCTACGTTATGGCTGAAATGTAAACTAAAGCTAGAAATTAATATTTTAATTTGAAACTGTGTGTCTTTATTTCCCGTATTAAAACACTGATAACACGTGTTTGTTGTGATATTGTTACTGTATTAGGACCGTTTGGAGGCGAAGAAGTTAATAATTGGTTCGTTGTAACAGGAATATAATACATATATAATGTTCGTGCGATTATCAGTTTGAATGCATTTCTAATTAAGATATATACACATACATTGTTATTTGCAGAAAACAAAAAATACTGTGTGTGTGTGTGTGTGTGTGTGTGTGTGTGTGTGTGTGCTAAAAATAATTATGTTCTACACTGGTGTATACCTATCTGCATGGTTGTATGGTTATATATATATAAATACCTTTTTTAATAAACATTTCAGGGGACAGACAGTATCGTCTTTACAATTAATAGGGCGTCTAGAGGACCAGCTGCCATTGATTTTACCAAGCCGTCGTATCAATTCAGCGTTAAAGAGGTAAACCAATACTTCTGTCTATGCTTATCAAATTCAACTTTCATAAAGTGTTCTGCATCATGTTCTTTTTTTGTTTTATTATTTTGATTGGTCAATCAGAAACATTCTCAGTGTGTTTTGTATTTTATTTGCAATGCTATGATTATAAAAAAGATGAATCTATTTCTTTCTGAGGTCACAGGGTCACACAATTATTAACTCTTCGACTATTGCTGTTATAGATACCTTCGATCCAGGCACATACAAGAAGTTGTCCGACTTGAAACTGGGGTTAAACGCAAGAAATATTTAATGCATGATAGTCCTAAGATAACATTAGTCTCAATGTTTGTTACACAATTTTATCATTTATTGCTGAAATTACTCTTGAACGATTTCAGGAAGACTCGACTGCACACTTGTCTTGCTTTGAAGTGATTTTTGAGATTTCACATTTCAGAAACGACAACAAATGCCACATACCAAGCCAAGTTTTAAGACGGTGTCTGAAAGAAACAACGAAAATAAGGGGAAATCTAGAATAACATATCTTTATTTCTTACTTAGTTTCCACAAGTTTGTTAAAAAATGGAATTTTTAGACCTGGCTTTCCTCGATTACCTACATTGTTCAATTCGGTAGCAATAAGTTAGGTGAACATGGTCCGACTGCCTTAAATTTTCAGCCTTGATGAACATGTGCTTGATTTCTCTATCAAATGGCATTCTTTGTATAAGATGATTTTTTCAGGAAATGTGTTCTTGAATGGGCATATTTTCTTTTGTTTTGTTACATTTTAATTTTCTACTTTTTAATTTCTTAAATCTAAAGGTTGGTTGAAGTTTTATTTCCAATGTTATATGATACATTTATACATTTCATCACCAATATCTTTTTTTATCAACAATGTTAGAGTTCTGATAAGACGATTACTTTATTAACAGTTATCTTTTAGTTATAACACAAAACGAAACACAATTTTCAATAATTGACGAGCCGTCAAGTGCTATATAGGAGATCAGAATGTCCTCGCTACACTGCCATCCTTTTTTTACCTATCAATTTTTTGATTGTATAGTTTATGTATTATACAGTCTGAAAGTGTTGGATATTGCATTCACGACTTCAAGCCAGATATCACATTTCTCGACTGTTATGAGCGTGAAGTGGATGCATATTTTAATGTATATGTGAGTATATAATCTTACTTATTGACAACATAACAACTATAGAAAGTGTATCATTACAAATGTAACATAAACAACCTTTCAACGTCGTGTTAAGAATGGAAAAAAAGTTTTAAAATAATTATTTGCAAGTGTATTTAATGGAAGCGTTAATATATCTGTATACAGCCGGTTCTTCTGACGATATAGAGGAAACATTTGTATTGGGAATAGTGAGTCGGGGATGACAGTATCAAATTCTTTTATCAGATATTTCGTTGCAACCCTCTGCCGAGAAGAATAGAGTAGTAAATATGAAAAACCAAGACGTTATTCGAAAGCTGTAAGTCCATAGTCATGGGCGAAATAAAAGAAAAACGTCGGACGCACTCAAAAAAAATAAATATAATTATTGCCTAAAACGGAAACATCACGAACTTCTATTCAAAACTTAGAAGCGAAACCGTGTGCTAGCAATTGAGAAAGTGTTAAGTGCTTCAAATGTGTTAACCGCCGCGATGTTTCCATGTCATGTCTGTATATGGCAACCCTTTCCACAGTATTAAAATTTAGACTTTTTGATATCAAATTATACCTGAAGTAATTGGTTATTTGTAGAAGATAAGTATTTGACATCAGATATGATAGGGAGTGCGTTGCTCAAAAGAAACAATGACCGTTCATCAACATTACAATTATCAAACAAGATTAAATTACAATGCATCACGTGAAGAAAGAAGTAAATTTAAAAAATGCCCAGAATTAGCAAAACAATAACAGAGATTATTCGTTCTGGTCCACGAACTCCTAATCTATTTCTTTTATCTATTTTTATTCTGTTGATTTGTTTTTCTTGTTTCATTGCCTATTAATCAGTGAAGGATAGATATTCTAACCTAAACTCAAATTTATGATAGGTAATTGGAAAATATTTGGAATAAGAGTAAAATTATAGGTATCCAGGTATCACAATGTCCTCTAAAAGCACTGAGTAATGTATATCTAATTGTTTGATCCTTTGAGTTTTAGCAATTAAATTACTTTCATAGAAGTAGAGGAACAACTCGACTAACAATGATGGGTGTGCAAGTTGTACCCCCGGATATACCAACCAAGTGTCTGTAAACCTTGTCAACAAATTGGACACATATTTAATTCAGTAGAAAGGAAGAGAAAATATAATTTTCGTCGTAAATCCACGATTTATATAGTCTTTCATAAAAAAACCCAATAGTCTCCGAAGTTAACCAAGGAGTAAAAAATAAACGAGTAGATATTTGGTTTTCTGAATTACACAAATAACATTGCATGCATATTACCATTGTGAGGAGTTCAAATAGAAACTAAAGCGGTAATTTTTTTAACACTTGGCGTTCATCTGTCATGAGCAGACACCGTATGGATATGACCTAAAATTGAGTTGAAAGGACGTTACATCCCAAATAAAACAAAACAGTAAACCTCAATGTGGACATTTATACAAGCTTGTCGCATTATGTGGAAAATTAGGAGATTTTCACTTTTATTTTTCGTTACCATGAAATACATTAAGATGCTGTACATTTAAATGACGAACAAATCCAAATAAAAATACACACATTAATATGGCATTTAATTATATTTCAAACAATTTTCAAAACACTTCAACTGTACAACTTGTTATTTTAGTACATCGCAACTATGTTCATTTTTTTCAGGGAACTACATATTTTAACATGACAGGTGGCAATCCGCCGCATCACAAACTCTGTCTAAATCACTCTTTGGATTATGAAACTAAAGAAGAACATCGATTTACGTTAGGAGCTTATGTAAGTTTATTATAATATTTAAGCCAAAACGTACATATGTTCCAAACTACTGAGTTAACTCCCCTTCTCTCTGATTAACCATACATCTTCAGAGATGACAGTAGCAAATCAATCGCTATATTATTCATTATAATGTTTCATTCCGTAGAGGAACTTTGCGTTGAGATTTTGATATCAACCCATACCTTCAAATAAACATTGTTCCTAGGCGATCAGTTATTCTACCACAAATGTAGGGACAGCGTGTATGGAAAAAAAAAGATTTGGGCATTCAATCACCAATACCCCTGCTAAACGAGTACAAGACTAGCTGGTCACAACCAAAAATAATAAAATTTTGAAAATACTTAATTCAATAGAAACATAAACAAACATGATTTTTTCCAAACCACAAATGAATAAACTTTAGTTTTTCATTTAATTGTTTATCCATCAGCCAATCAGAGAAGGCCAGGAAGTTTAACCGTACCTCAATTGACCTAACACACTAGACTCCGCCCACCTGTCAATCAGATTTGCTACTGTCAAACCTATACACAAACTAACATTACTAAGTGCGACACCATTATGAATCGGCTTGCTCACTGAGCAGATAATGCGGCTTAATTGTGTCTTCTTCTTAGTAAAGGAAACCAGATTATCGGTAGAAATATATAATGCTATATAAATATAGCATGGTGTTTTCACATAATATTGGTTATATTAATAAGAGGTTCTGATACCAGTATGCTTTGAAGCTACGATCTCAATTATAAGATATTGCTTAATATAAGAGGAGGGAAATTTACCCTAGTTAGCCAGTTCGTCCCTACAATAAGGGAAATATAAGAATAAAGATTAACGTTGCTGCTACGGAGTCTCATACTCGTAGAAAAATCAACCACAAATCATGAAATGTAATCAATATTATAATAACAATGTATTTATTCCCATGATATGAATTTGGTTATAGAATATAATGCTATATAGAAACTATGGCAGTAACAAATTTAGTATTTAGTTTTGTTCGAGGTCCATACCACATTACAAGTCTCTTATAAGTTGTGAATCTAAGAGAATACACTATTATACTAACTCAACCTGAATTTTAAATTACTGGTATGATTGACATTTCTGTTCCTTTTTTGCAAATAAGTCATGTTATTAAGTATTTTTTTGCTGACTAGGACTGGTTGTCAGAGTTTGACTGTGCGTTTAACTAAACTGATGACAGAGACATATCTATATTACACCGGGGTGTGGTTTTGTCCTTTGTTAGCGTCAAAATGTCTTACCTTCCCTTTAAGCTTCCTAGCTGTGATATTGTGTGGGTCATGTCTATTCTAAATATAAGTACCCCCTTTCAAGTCCGTTGACAATGATTGCGTTGTAGCTTGACTTAAGGTCAAGAGCGAACTTATCTCACTCTTTTGGTTGGCTTGACGTCCTTTTGTATGCCCACCTTAGCTTTCAAGTTCATTCTGAGGATAACTTTTTGGATGTGACTATTAATTGTTTGTAAATATCCCTTGTTCTGATAATCCAAGTTCTTCTTGATTATAGAATAAAATGCACACTACACAATCAGTATTTAGTTTTGCACTACATTAACACTAGCCTAAATTAAAACACGATTAATTGACGGTTCATTTAGTCATAATTAAAAGAAGAGCTTTGTGTAATTATTTCGTGTGTTTTAAGCATTTAAGACCATGGTTGCTTATTGTTCAAAAGAGTTTCTTCAATTCTTGATTTAATTTTCATTACAGCACGTCAACAGAAATCGTTCTGTTAACACAACAGTAGTTATAAAGGTAGTCGACGTGGACGATATGGACCCTGTATTTGATCATAATGAATATCGCATACGAGTTCCCGAGGAGGTAATTACGTATATTACTTTACCACGGTTACCATTTTACTACTTTACAAACTTTTTAAAGGATGCAATATTTTGAATGTTCATGTTTCAAAAACTGTAAGCCAACTGTGCAGCGCTGAAAACGACAATCATTTTGTTACTGCCCCTCATAGAACGTAGGTAACAGATGAACTATAGACCGGTGTCATCGTGTATTTAAGGTTCGTGCTAGATGACCGTTCCGAGTCAGTATATCAAATACTAGTAAAATCGACAGAGCCAAAAACGTTACCATCAAAAGCGGAATCAAACAATTCTAACTATTTATTCATGTGTATTGACTAAGGACGGACACTCAGCATATATTTGAGTGGATTTGATTAAGCCGGTAAATGAGGCATTAAACTTCCATCTTCAGGCATGAGACAAGGCTTGTGAATAATTTTTACCTGTGAATATATAATTATTAATGATTATGGTCATCTAAATTTTACACATAATTTTGTGCCATCTACTTAATTATTTGCATATGTCCTCTTCATGCCCGTATACAATTATGGTTTAATTATGAAGCATGCATAAAGCTTCTTTCTTACCAAAGTGTAACAATTTAAACATGATTTCATTTTTGATCTGTTGACGCAGTTATTGTTTGTTTGTCAATGTATCTCGTTCTGTTGAATCCATTAATACAATCCTTTTATACATTTTAATAAATAAACTTCAATAATCAAATGAATTCAAATAATGATAACTTATAGTAAATACAGTAAGTAATTATCGTGTGAAACCCTTACCTACAACTTAGATGGAAGAGAGACTGTCAAACTTTTCAAACTAATCTATTTTATATCCTAAGTTAATCCGTTCTGGTCTCGGCAAATATTTTTGTGTTGGTTTATTGGTGTATTGCTTCACTCTATATTTCGACGATTTTTGCTCTTTTTTCAAAATACTGTCTGATTCATAATTTAATTTGGGTATTCTACAGAATGTCACATTCGTTGATAAATGGTTGAGTAGTGTTCCTCCTGTCAATGCCACAGATGCAGACACTGGTTCCGGCAAAGAAGATGTCAAATTCACCATATTTAACACAAGTATATTAACTATAATGGAAAATATTTTCCGACTCAGAATAGCACTCATTATTTATCATAGTATTCAATAAAACTGTTTAAATTAATTGTTTTTAAACATTATTTGTTTCATGGAACGACGTAATAAAATTGGTTTCTTAGACTTGGCAATAACATTAAATACACAACTACTATGTAATTTTGATTTGGGCAAAGTAACTTCAGCGTAATTATTAATATACTGTAACAACTTTTTTCAAATTCTGGAAACTTACAGATGTGTGTCCATGTATTTCTATAACATATTTTAATGCTAACAGTTAGTTTTTGTATCTCTGTTATCCCATTCTTTGTCTTGAACGTACTTCATTAGCATTGAACAGGTTATCATAACATCGCTTGTTTTAAACATGATTTCTATTTTGTTGAATAGTTTTGTTGTTAACCACCAAAGGGAAGCAATATTAAATGATAAAGATATGGTGAATTAATGCTTTAAAATAAAAAATGATTGGTAATACAATGTAATAAATCTACTTTGGCATAATGTAACCAAAACTGAAAAAGGAAAACGTAACATTCAAAAAATGTACATAACATGTATATGAGTGGGGTTACAGGGTATCTTACGTTGTATAACTAGTTAACATGTTTTATAGTAAATAGTAATATTTTTATTCTATTTTTCGATATGGTAAATAAACTTGTGTATGTTATTATACTCCCGGACGAGACAAGATGGTGAAGTATCACACACACTTGACGGTGGATCCATTACCAACCTAGGCTAATCCGAGGTTGCTTTATTATGATTTTACCTTTAGTAGACTCTGCTGAGAAATTGCACGGTCAATTGATGTTCTATTTCTAGGTTTACATATACTTACATGATGAATAACATGTTAAAAGTCATCTATATAAGGAAGATAATTTCAAGTATCTGTTTTGACTTTTATTTTCTTTAGATTTTGGTGGACTTTTCACTGTCAATTTCACAACAGGGGAACTAAAAATACATTATAAGCTTGATTATGAAGATGTAACGAAGTACAATATTATCATTAAGGTTTGTATATTATATACAATTTAAACACTAGCTAAAGTACATATATTTGTCAATTACTCATCAGCTTTGTATGAAGCTTATACATATGTTACACGATGTAACATTTACCGTGAGTATTTTATGTACTTGATATTCATATTATTATAAAGGTCTCATTTCATTATATCAACAATATCATTATATCAACAATTCTTTAACACCGAAAGATAAATCAATGCAGACATAATTGAATGTGCAAATTACGAAAAGATAACGATTTAACGAAATGTTTGTCTTTAGAGTAATAAGACATAGAGGAAGTTTCCCTCAACTTGTCTTTATTCAATCGTCAAAGTTTCACAGGTTCATCTTCAGTGTATATTTAAAAAATTAAATATTCCCCAATTCCCGTCAGAATTATCGTAATATGTTACGATAACTTTAAATTTTAAGTTTTGTTGTTCTATAGAGGAGTACTGAGTATATATTGACACTTTATTTACTGACAATACAAAATGTCAACTATAAACCTTTATTTATTATATCAGCAATATTCCTAATAACACATAACACTCGTACGAATAGTTAATAAGATTTGTGTTGGCTTGGTTTGCTTAATAATTTATGCCAATGTCATATTTATATATTCGAATAAAAAAATTATAAATAAATTAATTCACTCATCTGGCTTATTAGATAACCAACCAAATATTTTTAGTAAATTTCTTTTCCCCCGTAACAAATGTAATCTTTTTCTTATAGCAGTGAATAATAATAATAATAATAATAATAATAATAATCATAATAATAATATATACAGACCAAAATTACTGAAATAATCTATTCAATATATCTAAATATCTGATTTAGTCAGGTTGCATTTTTGTATTAGTAGTAAATAAGTAAATCGAAAAACCAAGAAGATATTCTAGGCCGTAAGTCCATGGACATTGGCAAACAATAAGAAAACTTTGGACGCACACAGAAAAATGAACCAAA
>JAUMGZ010238831.1:0-10723 GCA_032359645.1 Pododesmus macrochisma | reverse complement strand
TATAAAGTGATAGTACACCATATGAAGATGTGCATGAAGAAAAATAATTCCGTTCCGACGACTTCAAGAGGAGATGATTAGACTTCAACATTTTCATGTCGTGAATCTCTGAAGCGCAACTCCTTCTACACCATTAAATGGATTTCAATAAAACTTGACACAATGATAGTACACCATATGAAGATGTGCTCAAAGAAAAATATTTCAGTTCAAATGACTTCAAGGGAGATAATTAGACTTTAACATTTTCATGTCATGAATCTCGTAAGCGCAACTTCTCCTACACCGTTTAATGAATTTCAATCAAACTTCGTACAATGATAGATAGTACACCCCATGAAGATGTGCATGAAGGAAAATCTTTTCATTCTGACCATTTCAAGGTATAATTAATGTCGATGTCGTGGAATACATAACTTGATGGAAGCGGGGGGTATCAGCTCCAGTTCAATTTGTTTAACCCAAGATGGCGGCTATTGCCTCTGGACGAAAAAGCGGTGGCTGGGGTGACATTTGCTATTGCTTGTTTGTAACTATCGCTTCTTTTATCAAACATGATCATCATAAATAATCAAATTAATATGTAATTTGAAGCTCAAGTTCTAATGGGTTGTTGTTTTATTTCAAAAGTAGGTATGTAAATTGATGTATATCAATAATCTGTTTGAGTAGGCATGGAAATAAGAATTCAAACACAGATTTCACTTTCAACATGGACAAATTTAATGACTTATAATTAGGGCTTATGAGTGTGCACACACACAAACACAAGCACACATACACACATGTGCATACAGCATGCACACACACGCACACACACACACACACACACACATTAACAAATGATTCTTTTAAATTGGTTACAAAAGAGAATTAAGATTATGAAATGATAGACATTGATTAATGATGACAGTGCAAGGTCTATGACAATTATCAAGA
Source organism: Pododesmus macrochisma (assembly GCA_032359645.1). Classification (NCBI taxonomy): domain Eukaryota; kingdom Metazoa; phylum Mollusca; class Bivalvia; order Pectinida; family Anomiidae; genus Pododesmus; species Pododesmus macrochisma. The sequence goes on along the minus strand of JAUMGZ010238831.1, from coordinate 9,784 downwards.
ATTGTTCCAATCCAAATCAGTAAGTGTGGTTAAATTAGCAAGTGTGGTTTAAATCAGTTTTAAAAATACCATGCCTCTGTATTACTAATAATTTTGGCACTAAAACTGGAGACTTAATAAGAATTGTCACTTCTAAAGGCAGATTTTACTTTGATATAAAGATAAGTTCTAAGTGTTTGTACCAACTTAATTATGAATTTCTTTACAGAATGCTGGTCCACCACCTAGTCCGCTGGGACAGATGCCTCCACAAGATGGAATGCCTGGGCAGCCTGGGATGCCCCCAGGGTTTTTCCCCGTAAGTATAATGTTATATTAGATTCAGTTTGTTCATTTTTGTGGGTGCAAAGAAGTATAGTTGCTTAAACTTGTGTTATCTATAAACCTTGCAGCATAATACAGAAATGCTCCATTTTTTAACTTTGAAAAAAAAATGGGTTTATTGAGAAAACCCTTCAAACCTTATAGATTTCTTGAACACAGTATAGGTTACAAGACATGAACATATATACTAAAAGTTTAGTTTGGTTGTGTACCTCAAATAATCTATAAGGTTTAAAAGGTGAAAGGTCATGAAACAGCTTTGAACTGTTTAACTTGTTAGCAAATTCAGTTTGGGATATTTTAGTTAAGGATTGCTATCAAGTTAGTCAGTGTTTGTCAAAGTGCTGAACTTTATACATAATGTTATTGTATGCAAAATATAGACAAAATTTATGTTAATTGTATTATTATATGTGGTAAGTTTCATGCTTTGATTGCTTTAATCATTTTAAATTATTATAATGTAAGTTAGCTGCACCTTCAATTCACTAGTTTTGAGTTTCTTACCAAACTTTTATCAAGTCAACAAACACTTTCATTGGTTTTGTAATTTTGTTGATTTTTGCAAACAGTAAAAGAAAAGAAAAAAAATTAATTTACAGAAATTAGTGAATTAATTGTAAGCAATCCTTAGCTTTAATACATTTTGATACTGGGACTAGTTCTAGCACATGTATAACATACATTTATCATGTTATACTTATTTACAACAAGATTCATTAGAAATGTTTTATTTGCTGTTAATTTTGTTTTTATCTTATTTTTGTGTTTTCTCATATTAACTCTATATATGTAGTTGTCTTTTTACAAACTTTGCGCCTAGTGTGACTCTAATGTTAGAAATTAACAATGTAGATTATTTACAGTCCTTAACTGTTGGTTAAAGGTGGACATTCATCATTCTGATATGTATGTTAAAAACATTTTGAGTGTGTAAACTACATAAATGGAAACTGAGTATGTAGGAAACATTTTTACAAAACAAGATTTGTATATTTGATGCATAGATATATCAACTAAATCTTGATATTAAAAAGATTTAATTTTCATTAATAGATATGATCAAAGTTGGTGCTAAATTTGTTTAAGGGAAATATGTGCATTTAATGAAAATATAGATTTTGAAAAGTTTCTGTGAACAACCAATATTATTTCATCAAATAGTACTATTAAGGAATAATCTGTAATTTTTCATTTTTTAGAAAGTTCAGGTTTCTATAATTATTGGATTAAGATGGTGTTTTCTTAAAAATTGAGAAACAGATAATTATTTGCTAAATAATATTGACTTCCTTTTATACAGATAATTATCTGCTAATTAATTGTAAATGTGTATCAGTTTGATACCAGATGAATGTTAATGCCTTTCAGTTCTCTTATTTCTTGTAGAATTACTATAATTGTTTTTAAGTTTCACTAACAAGTAAAATTTAATATACTAACTTTAGTATAGATTTTCCCTTTAATTTAATACTGATTTGCTTATCTTATTACAGTTTGAATCAATTTATTCTCTGTGTGAAGTTGCTTATATAAAGATTTTGACAAATTTTATTCATTGTCTTTTAGCTTATATAAGTTATATCTCTTTTTGATGTTCTTTTGTCAATATTCATTTCATGGCATTTGTGTTTTATCTGCACTTTGTATTGAATTGAATAAAGAGAGATAACTCTCTTAACAAAATAGTCTTCAGTTTAGAAAAATATTAAAAAATTGGAGTTACTTCCCTTCACCTCTCCTCTCAAATATAAATGAAAGTTTAACATTCGAAACATATCAGAATTTATTGCTGACTATTTTATAGCAGATTTGAACAGAGCATGTATAATTTAAATATGAGCACAGTAAAAAATAAGCTATGATTTGAAAGAAACGAAGGTTTTGAATTTTTCAGAGTTCCCAAGTTGCTTATTTTGGTTGAAGATTGATTGGTCTGTCATTTTGTTAGTTTCTTCAACTTTGGTCATCCGTTGCCATCTCAACTTATGTTATTACTAATCCATCTGTATTGCACCATACTGCTTCCTTCTTCTGCATCCATTTTACATGTAACCTGTAGAATTAGACAATATAAGAGCACTGTAGTTGCCTCCCTTTGCTTTCTAGAGTATAATATAGCAGTTCACTGTGTCACATTCTATGTTATATATTCTTCATGTATCACTTAACACCTAGTTATAATGTATGTGTGTGTTGTAACTAAATTTAACAAACTTTACATTTTTTCTTTAATCGTGTTACGAGATCCTTATCCTTATTTTCTCTTAATTATTATTTAGATTTTCTTTATACAAAATTTCTTCGAAATTGATACCTGTGTGTATTTCTTTTATTTATTTACTTACCTTTGTTTAATTCTTTTTCAAAATTTGATTGAAATACACCTTGATTAAATAACTGGTAAGGTTCTTGTCGCAAAATACAATTGAACATTGAAATAGGTTAAGTTGTGCATGTATAACACACATTACTTTCTAACTTATAACGCCACCATGTGTTTTCACCTAGTGCTTGTTCCAAAAGAGAGCATGAACAATATGGCACAATAAGGTTTCAATTTCAAAGTACATATTTCCTATTTCATGTTCATTTTCAAAAGTCATTTCTTTAAAAGTGATACTTACAAAATTTGAAGAAGAAAAACTTTGATTGTAATTTGAATTCCAAAACTGAAATACATGCAGATCTACATAACTTTTGCCAGTGACATTCACAATATTTACAAAAACTAAATTATTTCTACTAAAACTTGTAATAAACTTTTAAAGTGTGCTGGAATATTCAACTTTTTGTATCTACAGTGATCTGCCATAAGTATTGCAACACAATCTTATTTCATTGTACTATATATTTTTATTTATCAACAATATTTTCTGTAGATCAGTTTATGAAGGAATTTGATCCAAGTTTTCACCAAAAATGATGACCTTGTCTTTGTAGTAACTTTTCTGATCTGTACTTTAAAAGAAATGACAATTAAAGAATAATTTGGTTTATTTTGATTTTTAAGTTGTTAATGATATACAGTGCATGTAAAACCTAACAACTGTTAATTTTCCTTTTTTATGGCCACTTTGAAATGGCACAACTGAATTAAAAAAAAGATCTAAGAAAATACATCTTCAATATTTTACTAAGAAGTTCAACATTATTTTTCAAGCTCTTTTTTCACAGTTTCAAAACAATTATTACACATTAGTAAGAACACATAGCAACAACATGTTGCTTCGAAATACACGTGATATGGCACATCACTGTAAGAGATTATCAAATGTTGTTAAGTCAAATATAATATAGATTAATTCTTACACAGGGTAATGGTTATTATATGTAATCAGAAAGCTAAGCTTTTAACAATCATTCCCTATTAATTGAAATAACAAAAAGAAAACTTACATACTGTTTCAGATATATATATACTAATGTTTACAGAATTTATGCACACACACACACACACACACACACACACACACACACACACACACACACACACTGATATAAGATGTAGATTTGACTGCTGTAGGATAGCTGTACGTTTGTTTTGTATTAGATGCTATGATTTGTGTTTCACTACTGACGCGTAATGTTGTCTTGCTAGCCACCAGCATCCCAGCCGTCCCCCCACTCACAGCCTCCCCACAATCCCGGGGTGATGCCGGGGCAACCCAACCAAGTGAGTACAACCACATTACTGGTGTCTGTCGTGTACGTAGTTGTTGTTTGTGTCGTCTCTGCTATATCGTTGCTATTATTGCTACTCTTACCGCTATCCTTGTATCCAGCAACCATCTTCATGCTCATCATTCATGTCATCATCAGTAGCCATTAAGTTCTTTATCTTTACGTCTCCATCTCCCTATTGATAAAAAAAAAAAATCATATTTAATTATATGGAACCATATAAATCTGCTTGAGATATGTTGATTAGTATAATTAGAAAGTGGCATTTAATCTTATAAAAAAAAAAAGTGTTGGTCTAAGTGCAAGGAAGATAAGGTTATATTTTTACTGGTAAATTTATACTTGTTTTTGAATTCAAATGATAAGTTATGTCTTCCATAGATATGATAAAAACTGTAAAGGAATTAATTCTTTCCACCTTGATCTTTCTGTTGTTGATTTGTATTTTTAAAAAAAATTATCAAATTCTTATTGTGAAATTTACAATTCAGACAAATTGATATTTTAATTGTTGTCTTCTGGCTGTTGTTCCAAACTACAATTTGAAGAAGTTTAGTTTCATCCAGGTTTAACTTTCTCTTCATATTTAAATAATATGTTTTTGATAATTTTTCTTTAAGCTTAATTGCTTGCTTTCCATGTGATATTTTAAATTAAGTTTGATTAAAAATAATTTCTCAGTTTAAAGTGTAGGGGAAGTAACTCTAATCTATACTGTCTTAGGAAAAGTTACAAGTTATTTAAGTAAGAGATTTATAAACAGTTTGACAGTCTCTTAATTAAACTTTGATAAATTTATTAATACATTTACATATCTTAATGTAGAAATAGAATTGTTGTGCATGCATATAAGTATTTTTTCAGGTTTGTAATGAATAAAAGATATTTTCACAAGATAATAAATGTGTTTTGGGTTTTATTTTGTGTTGTCTTCATTATTTCAATTGTTTGAAAAATGTGACATTTTCTTTTGCAGATTTACTATTGGCTGTGTACTGCCACATAAATTAAATCTGTCAGGTTTATTTACAGATTTTAGGTCAAGCAACACATCAGTGTATTTAACACACTTTTAAACAATTTGCTCAAACATGGATTTGGGGGTAGGATTGGTTAAAAAGAACAGAAAGAAATCATAACAATGACTGAAGAAAGTTATGATTAAGACAGGAAAAGTCTTATTTCTACTGATCACACAAGTATTATGTCCCCCAACAATTTGTTTTTAATATGTCTCTGTGTTTAGTCATTCTTAAATGAAGGAGTTACCTCCCATTGTACCTTATCCAACTCAATTGAAATTCAGTCTAAATAGAGGAGTTACCTCCCATTGTACCTTATCCAACTCAATTGAAATTCAGTCTAAATGGAGGAGTTACCTCCCATTGTATCTTATCCAACTTCATTGAAATTCGGTCTAAATGGAGGAGTTACCTCGCAATGTACCTTATCCAACTTCATTGAAATTCAGTCTATATGGAGGAGTTACCTCCCATTGTACCTTATCCAACTTTATTGAAATCCAGTCTAAATGGAGGAGTTACCTCGCATTGTACCTTATCCAACATAATTGAAATTCAGTCTAAATGGAGGAGTTACCTGGCATTGTACCTTATCCAACTTAATTGAAATTCAGTCTAAATGGAGGAGTTACCTCCCATTGTACCTTATCCAACTCAATTGAAAATTAGAGTTAACAAAAATAAGTAGTAGACTCCATGCTTACAGAGGACTGAAACTGGATACAGAATTAACTAAGCAGTTGAACATGGAATGCTGTATATGGGGGAGGAATCTGTGTAGATAAATATCACATTGAAATATGTGTCAAAAATACATAATTACTTTAATTGGTATACACATGCACTATACCTTCACTTTATGGAATACCTATTTCTTTATCTGTAAATTCCTGTCCAGAATTAAGCTCTTAAAAGATTTAACATTTGACAAAACATTCCCTGAGATTTGGCAATACATTGGTACATCTATATGGGTGATGCTGTGGTTAAAGTTAGGGATTAACCAATTACTTAAGATCGCTACTAGAAATGAAAATATATTTATAATAATGCATAACTAATACATGGAGCTGCATGATAACAAAGCACAGTTGTAATCAATAACAAAGTAAATGATTAAGACTGATGAATCGTAACAGAGGTATCTATACCTCATACACTGGAGGTTCTAGAGATCCAGATTAGGATTTGGAAAGCATCTTAATAGCAAAAAAATCCAAGAACTACAGATTGTGGACAAATAAAAAGTCCTTCAGCAACTTGCATATCATGGACAAGTATAAGTCCTTCAGGAACTTGCACATCATGGACAAGTTAAAGTCCTTCAGGAACTCGCACATCATGGACAAGTAAAAGTCCTTCAGGAACTCGCACATCATGGACAAGTAAAAGTCCTTCAGGAACTTGCACATCATGGACAAATAAAAGTCCTTCAGGAACTTGCACATCATGGATAAGTAAAAATTCCTTCAGGAACTTACACATCATGGATAAGTAAAAAGTCCTTCAGGAACTTGCACATCATGGACAAGTAAAAGTCCTAAAGAAGCAAACATCGTGGACAAGTAAAAAGTCCTTCATGAACAAACATCGTGGACAAGTAAAAAGTCCTTCAGAAACAAATGTTGTGGACAAGTTAAAAGTCCTTCATAAACAAATGTTGTGGACAAGTTAAAAGTCCTTCATAAATAAACGTTGTGGACAAGTACAAAGTTCTTCAGGAACAAACGTTGTGGACAAGTAAAAAGTCCTTCAGGAACTTGCACATCATGGACAAATAAAAGTCCTTCAGGAACTTGCACATTATAGACAAGTAAAGAGTCCTTCAGGAACAAACGTCATGAACAAGTAAAAAGTCCTTCATAAACAAACGTCATGGACAACTAAAAAGTCATTCAGGAACAAACGTCATGGACAAGTAAAAAGTCCTTCATGAACAAACGTCATGAACAAGTAAAAAGTCCTTCATGAACAAGTAAAAAGTCCTTCATAAACAAACGTCATGGACAACTAAAAAGTCGTTCAGGAACAAACGTCATGAACAAGTAAAAAGTCGTTCATGAACAAACGTCATGAACAAGTAAAAAGTCCTTCATGAACGTCCTTTGTGTAATACATTTCATGGATGAGTGAAAACATCCTTCAGGAACTTTACTGAACGAGTACATTTTTCCAAGGTTGTGCTCTTGTTCATGTCTTGATATGTTTTTATCAACAACATTATGCGAATAAAAGGGTGATTGAACACCATGAACCAATGACCTCTCGGTACCATACATGATGATAGAGTCGCAAGCTTAGTCCACCATTTTAAGTGTATTGCCTAATTGCAAACATCAGAATGTTATGTCAAGGTTGTATGAAGTGTTTCAATGTTTCAATAGGGAGATGGTGGTTAAGAACACTTCCAAAATACAAACAAAATACTTCGTATCATCAGTAAATAAGATGATAAACTCAATGATAAATTTGTATTGAGGTATAAGCCAGCTATAACCAAGGATATTGAAAGTTTGTATCTTTAAGAAATGAACCCAAAAACACCAAAGCTGAATGCAATGGTTAACATTCTAATCTTGGAAGCTTGACAGGCTTTTTTATTGCAGAAATGTGGAGTTCAGCAGGAATAGCCAAAACATGTAAGATAAGTAGATAGGTAACCATAAGAAATCATCCAAAGCTCAATTAAAAAAGAGTTACGGAAGATAGCCAAAACATGTGGGATAAGTAGAAAAAAGGGTCATCAAGAGCTCCATTAAAATTAAAGAAGGGGATTACAAATGCATAAAACAATCTATTTAATGACATAGAATTAGATAAAATTCAGGATTTTGGCAAGAACTACATATAGTTTTAAAGATAGTATTCTTCATTTACAATAACTTATCCAAGAATATTAAATATGTTGCCGTTAGTGTGAGGTTATTACAGATAGAATTGCAACACTTCAGTCTTCAAATCAAGATTTGATGAAAGTGTCATGATATGAACTGACTACCGTTAGCTTCAACTGTAAGGGATTCAAATTAAAATCAAAAGAGACAACTCTGTCAGTCTTGTTAAATCCTTAAAGACCAAAATAATTTTGGTTATCAATTTTAGTGAATAAGTCAAAATGAAATAAAATGTGCCATATCAATTCATCAAATGTATGAATTTAATCAAGTTTAATAACCTACCTCTCTTTTGCTGAATGTAATCTTGCATTTGAAGGGGAATAACTCTGGATGTCTAATACAATTGTATAGGCTTGCAAAATAAGGGAGACAATTCTGGAAGGTTTACACGTAAAGCAGATTTGTCTTGTCTACATATGATAGGTGGAGGATAAGAATGTCTGGTTTTACTATAATGGACGTAATATTTACATCAATACATTTAAAAACTTCACCATTTATATGGATGTATGAATGTGATTGTACTATTATTTCTATGGATTGATTTAACAACAACATTAGTGTGTGGACTACAACATTGTATGTGGACTACAACATTAGTATGTGGACTGCAGACATATGCAGACTAACTCAAAACATTGCCAAATTGAATAGTGAAATTTACTTCTACTTGGTCATTTTCCTTTGCATATACCTACTTTCTTACAAGGTGATGTGTTATATGATCAAGTTTCTTTAAATATGATATCTGTATGTGATCTAGAAATCTTCTATTCAGAAGTTTTTATGATTACTTGGTTATCTTCAACATCAGCAGACTCGTAAAAACACAAACTAACACATACAAACCAATCACAATGCTAGATTAACGGTAACAACAGCTTGATTATTTCTGCAGCATTGTTAATCTTACAAGCTAATAGAATATTGTGTAATTATACATAGGAGGTGTTTGATAAACCCTTCACTCGTATATAATATAACAATTATAGCATAGGGACAACCTATCTCATAAAACAGACTTTATCACGCAGTAAAATACATAGACGACCTTCATAAATCTTCATAGTTGAAGAAATTGGCACCAATATCAATGTTATTTCTAAATGTTAAAAAGCTTTTATGTCAATCTTTCTAACTAAACAGCTACATCTTATTGGAGTATGTTGCATTCCAAACCTATATTAAGGTGATTCTCTAAATAACTATTTTGGATTAAACTTGCTTATAACATGGAGATTACTAGATGACCTGTATTTTATAGTAACAATCCTGCATTTAGTGTAATTATTAATTATATCACTATAAAACTAAAATCCTAGTTGCATTTCATAGTGTGTATCAAAATGCCCTATTAGGATGACATTCGTATATGATCATTAGGATGACATTCGTACATGATTATTAGGATGACATTCGTACATGATTATTAGGATGACATTCGTTTATGATTATTAGGAGGACATTCGTATATGATTATTAGGATGACATTCGTACATGATTATTAGGATGACATACGTATATGATTATTAGGAGGACATTCGTATATGATTATTAGGAGGACATTCGTACATGATTATTAGGATGTCATTTGTATATGATTATAAGGATGACATTCGTATAAGATTAATAGGAGGACATTCGTACATGATTATTAGGATGTCATTTGTATATGATTATTAGGAGGACATTCGTATATGATTATTAGGATGACATTCGTACATGATTATTAGGAGGACATTCGTATATGATTATTAGGAGGACATTCGTATATGATTATTAGGATGACATTCGTACATGATTATTAGGATGTCATTTGTATATGATTATAAGGATGACATTCGTATAAGATTAATA